>JAOBAT010105912.1:0-12115 GCA_026413305.1 Hydrozoanthus tunicans
AAAACCAAATCTACACCAAAAAAATTTGGTCCTAAAAGAATTCTTTCTGAGAAGGATGAATTGCTAATGACTTTGATAAAAATTCGTTTGGGTTCGACCACAGCTGATTTATCTCAGCGGTTTGGAGTATCTTTTACAACTGTGTCAAACACCTTTACAACTTGGATAAAACTTCTAGCCAAAGAACTGAAGTGCCTTATTCATAATCCCTCTCTTGATGTTGTAAAGAAAACCTTGCCTTCAAAGTTTAGAAAACCTGGTTACTCAAAGGTGCGACATATAATAGATTGCACAGAGGTCTTTATTGAGACCCCTAGTGATCCAACTTTGAAATTTGTACATGGTCAAATTACAAACACCACAATACTGCTAAAATTTTAGTATCTATTACACCAAACGGTGCTTATATAAGTTACAAAATAGTGTAAACGGGGGTTTAAATTCAAAGAAGCTGACTATAATCTTACTGACATGCAAGAGCGGAGTCCAGGGCTGCTTAAAAGAAAAGTTAGTGCGTGAGCTTAAGGTTTACTCTTTACTTAGCAAAAGCAGTATTCAAAAGTGAAAAACTGAGTTTACCCAGCGCCGCTCAACGAGCACATGCTCGCAAACCATTTGACCTCTTGACCCAAAACTCGGTTCCAGTTCCAGTGATATTTTTGAAGTGAAGTTTCACCTTTTTTCCCACCTAAAACTACGATAGTTTTTTTCTCGTCGTTTTGTCATCGGCATTTAACAAAATGACGTCATATACAATATTTGATAGATTATTAACCTTTATCTTATCTCGTCGATGATTAATAAATTCGAAAGGACCGCGCTTACAAGCTTTGATCCCTGTCCGAAATGCGCGTCCCAAAGCGCCTCGAAAACCGTTTCGTACCCGAGAGATCGACAGACAATATTAGCGTCCAGAGCCCACTCGTCATCGCACACTATGCCCCAACCCCCCTGTACTGATAATCTGTACCGCCATACTTACTAGCTCCGATCCCTGTCCAAAGTAAGCTCCCCAAAGCGCCTCGTACGCCGTTCCGTACCCGAGAGACCGACAGACAACATTAGCGTCCAGTAGGTCCCATGCGTCATCACACACTGTGCCCCAGACCCCTCTGTAACGAAAGTTTGTTCCGCCATATAGGACTTCTACTCGACCTTCGGATACCTGAACTCCACTACGCAATCGCAGTTTGTGATGGAATGGGGCCTAGCAAAGAATAAATATTATTATTAAGAATCACAGTAAAGTTTTGAATAACACAATTAGGTTTAAGAAATTTACGTTAAAACTTTATCAATGCCCACCCCTCCCCCCAAGGTATGGTAATGGTAATGGTAGCATTATTGGCACTCCCCGAAAGGGGCATTTCAGTGACAACTACAATATCAAATACAAATACAAACACTACTATTAGATAAAACTATCTAAAAGATATACACTAGTATTAACTAAAACTATCTAAATATTAGATATAAAATTTATATATATTTACATTAAGTACAAGCCAAGGAGCCAATTCCGGAGCAGTTCACACGACCACAGCAGCGCGGGTTCTACGGCAGAAAATACCGCTGCTATGACTGTATGAACCGACCAAGAGTTGGCTTCTCAGCCCGCGCTTAAAATTGGCAACCGATTGAATACATTTAAAAGAATCATCTAAATTGTTCCAAAGACTTACAGCTCTATAATAAAAAGTTCTTTGACACGAAGTAGATTTAAAAAGCGGAATGTTAAAAAGTTGTGATCCACGTGTTTTCCTGCCGGATATTTTCTCCCTTTTCACAAACTGCGCGGACAAATAATCGGGAGCACGGCCAGTCATACATTTGAAAGAAAATATAGCGTCACGATAATATAGCTGAGTTCTAACTGGTAGCCAACACAGTTCCTTTAAGACTGGGGCGATGTGATCGTATTTTCGTGTGGCAGTTACTATGCGTGCTGCAAAATTTTGGACACCTTGGAGTTTGCAGATGTTTCGGTGAGATGTATTAGACCAAACGGAAGAACAGTAAAGTAACTTACTAAATACAAGGGCATTAATAATAGTTATTAATAGATCCTTACTAAAAATATTGCTTAATGCGATTAATCTGCGATAAGTTTGACATACAGGAAGATACTGTGGTTATAATGTGTTTATCAAAGTTAAGGGTTGGGTCAAAAGTAACACCAAGGTCTTTAACAGATTAAGCAGGTTCGAGCTTAACAAGCACTAACTTGGTTAACTAAATGGTCGATCAGCTTAAAGAACTAGCTTGGTAGCCATCTTCTCGACCGAAGTTGTATTGCTAAATTCTCCCAACTAGAACCCATACTTTTCACCAAATATGTTTGGGAGAATTTTACTTTTCATCTTCAATAGTTTGCTTTGTTTGATCAGTTCTCATTTTCTTATTACCAAACATCTTGTTTTGGTCCTTGTACGTAAGGAGAAGTTCGATGTTGATAACTGGCTGGGACTGAAAAGGAGATAGAGAGACACCAAGAGAAGCGTTGGTTGCGCTAAACTCCTTATTAGTTGGTTTAAATTATCAACATTTAACTTCTTCTCACATAGCTCATACGAAAAAAGACATTTTGTTATGAGAAAGAGGAAATCGATCAGTACTAGAAAACTATCAAAACTAGCGAAATTCTCCTAAGCTGGTAACAGAAAGAGTTGGGAGAATTGAGCAACACATCATTTGGGGCCGGGCTGAAAGGGTTAAACGGCGTTGGAAACAAAAGAAAATAATTGTTGAAGAATCGACAAAATTACGAAACGGAAAGGTTGGTGAATGAAATTTCAAGCAATGTTTTTAAACATATTACCGATCCTTATCTCGAAAGAACTCAAACTTACCGTTCAACTGACTCTCATTTCTTCCCAGAACAAAAATACTCAGGAAACGTTTTTAAAGTCTCCGTTCAAATTGCCATAACTATGCTTTACTTCTTCGCCAAAATCATGATTTACAGAAGAGAAAAACCTAGTTTTGAAAGGAGACACTAGTTCCAGGGCAATATATTTTATTGTGAATATTTATTTTGAAAAAAAAAATCAGCAGCTGGCTATGGGTAGTCAAAGAAAGATAAAATTTTGGTGTCTTTTCAATACTATTATTCTATTGTTAACACTTGTACTTTTAAACCGCATCACCATTAAAATTCTTTACTCTGATAATGGCACCGAGAAGATGCCGAAACGTCAATTTGAATCTCGTTCTGCTAATTTATTTAATTAAGTGTTACATTAGCAAAACCTAATGATTAAGATTTCAAAAACGTTAACATAACTTTTACGAACTTAAAGGTGAATGTCTTACAATAGCTTTGTGTGCCTCTATCTACAACGACTTACTGAGGTTCTGTTGCGGGACCGCAAACACGTGACTGACACGGGTTCCCCTCCGTCGCATTGGTGCTCGCCCCAGCCTGCGTGCTCACACGAAACGATAGAGGACTCAGTTCCGTTGCAGTTAAGTGCGCTAATCAAATATTTACCGTTGCTGTTGCTACGAACCCGCCCTTGAAAAGATTCCGTAATCGTCGTCTTATCCGTATCAGGGAAACCCAGCTGACCACAAACAACGCGGGCGTTTGCATACGACCAATCGTTTGAGCAAATGTGACCCCAGGGTCCGTCTTTTTTGGCTTGGACAAGAACCACACCATTCGATATGTAGCTGTCAGCAACTGGGCCGTTAAGTTTAACATTGATTGACTTGACCTTGAGAGACAATACAATTACATTTAATAAGACCTCGTGGTATCTAGCAATTATTCCAAAAGCGCGTGTTGGATATGAGATGGTAAATTGACAAATTTGCGAATGTTATAATTGTTTTAGTAAATTTCTTGAGTTTTCTGAATCTATCGAAACCTGAAAATGACTGTTAACCATATTTCAGCTTTGCAACACTGCACAGTCAGTTACCATACAGTCGGACCCTCGGGGAATGGCTTGGTGGCCGCTTGATAGAGATGGCCGCTTAATAGAGGTTCATAAAAAACGAGTCTTTGGTGTGGTCATTTGTTTGTTTATCATGTATTTGAATCTAACTTGAACCTAAGTGTGGTTATATCCACCATTGCTGCAGTCGCGAATATCGCCAGGGAAAGAAGTTTTCCCTAACTTAGCGACATTCGTTGCTACTTTGCTCCCATCACTTCTATCGCTGAAGCGTGTGTTTTCCGTATAATTTTACCGCTACCGTCGCTAAAACGCGTTACTAGTTTCGCCGACAGTTGCAATAGTGGATAGATTTAGAAAAGACAACGCAACGAAATTGCGACTCCTGTTTACGTGCGCGCCGCACAGCCCGAGGTCCTGGGAATAAGACGCCACGTTGTGAACGCAACGCGAAAATCTACCTGCTAGGAAAGGCAACGAGAGTTTTTATACAGAAACCGTGCTTAGTTAATCTTCTTACCTCGCCACTTGCTACGGATGGCAAAGGAACATCCTTTCTATCTTCTTCCTGGGGAACACACTTAACTCCGACTGTGTGATGCCTTTGGCAGTTGCTGTGTCCCCATTGGCGGTGGTCGCAGTCGGCCAACGACTCCTCGTTACCTTCACAAACGACGTCATCCAGCCAGAACTTACCATTGCCGATACCGTATTCTTTCTCCGTTTCTCTATGAAGATGCAATCAGTTACTCAAACTATGGTCCCAAAGCGTGAGGAATCTAAGAACTATGTAGAAAAGACCCGGTGTACAAATCGAACGTTCGGCAATCGAACTCCAATCAGCCGAATGATGTTCGAATTGGATTGGTTATCGAACACGATCGAACTCGAACAAAATTTTTCCAATCGATACAATCGAACTTTTTCATCATGAATCGAACAAACTCGAATTTTCAATCAGCCGGAAGTCTCCATTTCGACGTTTTTCGCTTGCCAGAAGTTTTTTTGATGTTGTTCTATTTACCGAACAAATTATAATTAATCGAATCGTTCAATTGGTTTCAGTCCGATTGGGTTTGGAAGTCGAACTCACCGGGCTAAACGCGAATAAATCGAACGGTTGAAGTTCGATTGACATTTCGTTTGGATTTGTTCGATTGGGTAGGCCGGGTAAACAGTACTTAGAAAAAGTTATATAGTCAGCGGCACAGTGGCCGAGCGGTTAGCGTGTTCGACTGGTAATCCTAGGGTCGCGAGTTCGAGCTCCGGTTACTAGACCACTGTGTTGAGTACTTGAGCATGACACTTTGCCCGACTTTATTCCAGTCGACTCAGCTGTATAATTTAGTACCAGTTCTGCTGGGGGCTAACCTGCGGTAGATTAGTGTCCTGTCCAGGGGGAGTCAGACTCTCATCCACTTAACATTACAGAAACCGGAGATAAAGGCTGGCACTATGAGCTACGATTCATTTTTTTTTTTTATATATCCAAATAGCCATTTTAGCGTAGAAGGGATGTGCTATTCGAGGCCCTTGTCTATGGGCAAGGCGATTTTCACTATTTTCACAAGAGGCTACATGATGATTCTTATCAACCAGTCCATAACCACAACGCTTTGTATTAAGTTGAACACTTTAAAAATGGGTGGCGGAAGCAAAAGAATTATTCGAGGGTCATTCTAGAACAAAGAATTCATTCGTGGACGAAGAAAAAAATTTTGATCAGACAATTTGAATAAAAAAATTTTGATAAAACTGTTGGAACAAGATTTTAGCCTGATTGTTCCTAGCTTGTTGTTAATAATTCTTGAGCAATCCAATCTTAGTATTAATCTTGATTGTTCTTATAAAGCTTGTAAAACACAAAGCAGGTATAAGTTATACAAGGAGAATTAGTTTATACCAGCTCGGCTACGCGCCATTTGGTTGGTTCGGAAATAGTAGATGATAAACAATATTGTTATTTAATCCCCAAACAGTAGATAACTACAACAAAACAAAATGGCGGATTTCGTGTCCGTTTTGAAAAAGTGTGCTATAAAAACACGAGATATTCAAAAGAGCCTAAAGAAAATCTTTGTTTTCTGCAATTTACGACATTTTGTAGTTGACAAACTGTCAAAACACGTTTGTTACATGTGTTAGGCTGTTCGCGCGAGAGTTTCGTCACGCTCGTTGAATCAAGTAACAATTTTTTTTTATAACAAACCTTTCTTTTTCCTGAAAAAGAAATCCCCCTAGGTCAATTTCCTCGCCGGTATATACTTAAAAAATTATTCTTATTCTAGTTATTCCGTGAATAGTGGCTTAATGAACATCTACTCGAGCCGATATTCCGCCACTGTCCACCTCAATTGAATTTGAATTAGAGTGAAAGGGTTAAACTGCGTTACATCAATTGTAACCTTATCATCACGGAAATCAGACACAGACACCGCAACCTCCAACAATGGCCTCTTATCTATCCTTACGTACCTGACAACAAGTATCACATAAGCAAAGCCAGCTTCTCTGCACGCCACAAGACCAGCCGGTTTTCTGAATTTGTGCGAGCAAACTCCAGCCCATCTCCCCTCGTAGAAAATCTCGATGCGTCCCTCGTATTTATCCTTTCCCCCCAGTAAGCGAATCGGTAGTCTGCCGTGTATTTCTTCACTTATGCACAGGAAGGTGAGACACAAGACGAACAATGACACAGACATCGGGCAGGCGAATAAGTTGCGCTGAAAAAAGCTCACAGCGATCCGATAGAAGTTTGTTGCTAAACTAAGGGCTGAGTTTCCCTGGTGTTGATTGTGAATTGTTTTCTGAGCACGGCAAGATTTCGCCCGCGTGACGAGAAGTACAGTTTCCTTTTGAACTATAAATCACTGTTCAATGCGGGAAATCGGACACCTTAATAGACCCTATTCAAAATATGGCAACTAGTCTCGTTTTGCGTAACATACTCTTTAGAAATTTGAACTTAAGAACGAGGCTAGTTAAACTAAACAAAAGAATATTTAAATGGCCCCTAATCGGACTTTTTCTGAGCTTCAACATCAACTACTCAACTCAACTACTGTACTTTGCACATATTTCTAGTATAAAGAAAACGGTTATCTGAAGTGATTGGAATGTAATCATAAATTTTGTTATATAATCTCGCACATATTATTACCTAACGAAGTGCTGATGGCACAAGCTTTGAATTTTTGAACTTCTGAGATCGCCCGGGAAAGTATTTGTTTCTATGAACCGATAACCATTTTGTCAAATATTTCATTGGAAATTTCTGTTAGTTTTCAGTTTGGCAAGTTATTGGTGGGGCTAAAGCCCACCCAGCCTAATAGGTTATAGCTCCTCGGTCCCTGTCAGCACCTATGGCCGAATTCAGCCCGATTTTTTAGATAAATCTCAGTCTTCTGTTCACATATATTACAGTAATCGTTTATTTAAAAGCACAACTAGAAATTGTAAGCTGAACTACTTGTGGTAATTACATGTAATAAAAAAATCAAACTTACAAAATTTCTAACCATAATTATAACAATAAAGACCTTAATAATAAATTGAATTTACAATTATTGCTTGTTTGCGTAGTGATTTGTAAAAATATTTCTAAACCTCTTTGTTTTTGTACGCGGCATTGAAAGCATTCGCTTATTCCTAAAATTGCCTTTTTCATTTTCTCTGCGCGCAGGCAGCGAACAGGCCCGCGAGTTTATGTTAGCCATCACTTTCTACAATTCTTTTACATAATTAGGATGTCTTTGTTTTATGCTTTTTTTTTATTAAAAACCCCGTGTAAATGATAACGTTTTTGATGCCATAACACAAATAACAAGCAGCAAGAAGCAGGAATTTGGTACACGGCCAAATTCTGTCCCAGATCAGTCTGCCAAACTTCCGTTTTAAAATAGTTTATCAAAGACACTAGAAGGATTTAAGCGAACCTTATCACTTGTCCTGTCAACATTCTTTTATGAATTAACAAACCGAAAAGAAAATTTTCATTTTCTTACGAACAACTATTTTAGTGATTACGTTAGCGTGTTTCAAAGTGCCTACAGAACTGAACAACACTGAGCAGTAGTTGAGGCAGCAACACACGTTTTTTTTCATAAGAACCAATAACTTTCAGCTGAGACTGGCGCGTTCTTAAACCGTTGGCGCTTCAAACCTCAAACTATTATTTTTATTTCCTGATATCTTTCGGTTCTTTAATATTTCCTGATATTCAAACAGTGAGTTAGTTGCACGGAACGAAAAAGGGTTTTAAGAAAGACGTGTTTGTTTTTTCTTTCGAGTGGCGCGATAAATACTGCTCATGGAAAGTTCACGCTTACGGCTTTTTTAACATCTCAATCTGTGTTCAAGGGTTCTATAAGATTCCAAAAGTTGTCTGATCGAAATTTGACCGTGGTGGTTGTTCTTATTTATATTTCATAATCCGGAACTACGTATACGCGAATACGAATAGCTTTGAAAATTAAGTAAACAAATATGTTTATGTTTACGTTCGTGGGGGATCGAGGGAACGGAAGCCACGACGGCTGCGAAGGAGACTAGAAGAAGGTCGGTAATCACGACGGAAACATTGGGAACATTTTATTGTAAAAAATCATTCAAGTATATTTTTTCAGCCACCAGAGTAACATACATAATCATATATGCATCCACCTGGTGACAAACCCAGTTTTAAAATGTTCATAGAATGTTCTTAATTTATGGATGATCTCAGCCTTGCTGTTCTTATCGATTCCTATAAAGTTTGTTCTTAAAAAAGCGTGTTACTGTGAACTAACAGTAGCTGACTTCTTATCAGTGTTATGATTGATTTCTAAGACCACCTAAAAAATATTCAGGTTTCTCATCAGCGCGTGCACCGATTTTTGCCATAGCATTGACTTTTTTAAAATTTTAAGTAAAAGAAATTTATAAGGAAAAAACTCGAGGAATTTTTCCCTTTGCGAAACAATAAACAGAGTGACAAGCAATTCGGTTGGCGGCATTTTTCGATCCTCGAGTCAGGTAATGTGTTAGTTACTTCAGTAGTGATGTAGATTTAATCCCAAGCCGACAAAAAAGTATTAAATTAAAAAAAACGCCCTCCCCACTGAATTTTGTAAAAAATTTTGATGAGAAACTGGTATATTATTTTTAATAGGCCTAAAATTTACTTCAGTACGACAACATATCCAATTTTCTAAATGTCCTATAGCTATCGCTTAGCGTACATTAACGCCTGTAGTTGACATTGTGCAGATAGAGGGATTAACTTACAGGATGTGGCGTAAAATATACCCAGTTTGTCTACATCTAGAGTTCCATCCATCATTTGCAACCTCGTTTCAAGTAACACTGAGCAAAATGTCTCGCTTCCCTTTCGCGGTGCTATGCTTTATGGCACTGAGCACACAGTGCGTGTTTGCCCAACTACAGATTCGCTTGAAAGGAGGAAAACATCGTTACGAGGGCAGAATCGAGCTGAAACACCAAGGGAAGTGGAAAGGAGTTTGCGATCGTGGATGGGATCGGAAAGGAGCGATGGTTGCGTGTAAAATGCTGGGTTTTCCTGGTGTAACTCGTTTCACGACCGGGTAAGCAGTCAAAGCACGGCACACAGTGCAAAACGTTATATTAGCGATATGTACGTTATGTAAACACTGTTACTGAGTCATGCCCGATTAGTATTCTCGAAACAAACAGAGATCACGAATCTTGTAGAGAAATATACGGCAGTTTGAACTGGTAACAACATTTGGGACAAGAATCATTTTCTAACCTTGTTACCTGGCTGGTTCTTAAACATACAGTGTTATGAAATAGTAACAATTTGTTGTTTTTATGTTAAGCTGCTATGCAATCTTTTGATCCCGATGACACTGCATTTAGCTATCAAAGTTGACTTTAGATCGCTCCCAATATATATCATGCCTGTTGTTTACATTAATCTAAAAATACCAAAAAAAATAGTGCAAAGATAAAAACAAATTTGCTAGCCACTAAAGGTTTTGGAATTGGAAAACTGACTAGATTGAAGTATAAAATATGTCAAGGCTGTAGACTTTCGTGTTTGTTATTTGAACTTTTTGAAATCAGTGGTTTAAAAGCATTTGTTAATAAATTAAGAATTATATGGGAAATTGTCTCTACCGGCCAGCAGAATATAATTTGTTTGTTTACAAATTATTATGAGTTACGAATGTTTATCACCGGTTTTCTCCATGTTACGATGCCTTTAGCACGAAAATCGGACTTACTTCAACTCGTCAAAAAGAATAAGAGGGCTTTGTGAATAGCGTATTGAATGCGTGATAAATGAGATGGTTTCTGTTTGAATCTCCTGCACGAACATCCTTATTGAATGTGCTGGACGCTTCCGTTCACGAAAAATAATCACAACATCGAGGAAAATTCTGGATAATTGATCAGCACGATTATTGTGCAGGTTTTTCGAGGTCTTAAAACGCTATAGTTAAGTATATCAAGCCAGTTCTATTCAATAACCGTTACAAGCGAGCTATATTCTACAATATATCGTATTAAGTAAATTCTCTTCTTCAGTATATGATATTCAAACCAATATACCATGCGTATCAAGCCGGTCCTATTTTCTACAGTGTATTATACCAAGCCAGTTCTGTCCTACAGTAAATTATATTAAGCCTGCGCTTTAATTCAGAATGCAGGTCCGTCTCGGTATAATTTGTTCTGCGTAGCCTCGTTCTCTAAAAATCTGTATCATATAGTTGTCAGTCCTATTATATAGTACAAACACCTTATTCTCTCAGTTTTATTACACATTATGACATTGTCCACTTAGTTTTATTCCCTACCGTTTCTAATCTACAGTATTTCATATCAAGTCAGTTCTATTCTACAGTATGTAATATACTCTATAGTATTTCATTTCAAGCCAGTTATATTCTACGTACGTTAATGCCCCCTCAGCTCTATAATCTACACTGAGTATCAAATACCATATACTCCTTTTTGTATCTGAACAAAATTAATTTATACGAGCATCCGGTACTATGAGATTGACCAAAAATTAAGAACAAACTAATTTTCACAATCACAAATTGACTAAGAAAAAAGCCCAGCCTCAGCCGAAAATTACTGAATGGTTCTTAAAAAAGCGTATATTAAGTCAGTTCTGTTTTACAGTCAAGTACATCCTGCGAACGATGTTTAATACAAGCAGGAAGTGTCACAAGCCGGCCTTTTAGACACTTCCAAACAAATGATCACGGGCCACTTAAACAAGACCGTGTTCTCTCGACAGTTCTGTCTCGTAATTAAGTTGTTTTGTGGTTTTCACAAACTAGGATTTGGCAAGATTCCTTTATGACTTATTCCGATAGCTTGGTGACAGATATTTGACATCTAACTGCCGTCAGTTCTTCTTGACCTGAGTTGTCACTCGATTGTCTCGGCGCAGAAAACCCATTCTACCTGTCACTCGAGCTTAGATATATCTTGACCTCTTCAGCTTGAGCCCGAGTGGTTTCAATACAGAACGCAAACAAAGTTAGACTTTCGGCAACGAAAAAATAAGTTGATAAAACAAAACTATACCGTAGACGAGCGAGCTTTTTTCCGAAGTTAGATAGATCCTACTACCTGGCTGTGTAGTTTTTGATAGGCTGATTAGAATGTATTATGATATAAGATGTTTTGTTCAAGAAAAGCAATCAGCTGCTATTTCAAATAAATACGTAAAGATTAAGAAGGGCAAAACCTCCCAAAACTTATAACTCCAAAAGAGTGTTTTTTAGTTAGTACAACTCACCAAGACATTCTGTGATATTTCCTTTCCTGTATTTTATGCGCAATTATTCTGTAAGAACTGAAAAGTAGAGGTCCTTACAGACACAATAGAAAATGCATGTTTAGCGATTTCGTTTTTTAACACGTGTGTATTCCGCATTAATATTTCATTTAGTGTAAACACAACGGTCAGAATTCGTCATAGAAATATATTGTAAAATTGAAAATAAAATCAAAAAGAGAACAAGTAGGCTTCCTTTCTTTTACTGATCTAGTCTCGGCCAGAAACTCCCCTTAACTCGCCTTATCTCGCCTTAACTCACTTTATCTCGCACTAACTTACCTTATCTCGCCCTAACTCTCCTCATCTCGCCCTAATTCTCTTTATCTCGCCTTAACTCACTTTATCTCGCACTAACTTACCTTATCTCGCCCTAACTCTCCTCATCTCGCCCTAATTC
>JAOBAT010105923.1:0-15214 GCA_026413305.1 Hydrozoanthus tunicans
CACCGTATTTTCACCGAATTTAATTCGTGAATTTAATTCGATACGGTTAAAATACGGTGTTTGAAGCAGGCCTAAGTGAAATTAAATTTTTGAAATACAAAATTCAAAATTCATCACCTTATAGACGGTATAGAGCGCATTTTCAACAACATTTTTACAGTAGCGTCTTTTTTGGTTAATCATTTGACCGGCCAAAAACAAGACATGTCCGAACTGAAATCAGTTTGCCCGGTCACCATGACTGGCCTCCATACTAAAATTATTTTACGCCCTGGCAATTAAACGAAGCCTTAGACTTTTGCTAAATCCGGAGCTTCAAAAATTTATCTGGAAACACAATTTATGAAGCTTTCAAAATGCTCTATGAGCTCTTAAAAGGCCCTGGGGAGTCTATTTTTAGACCATTCAGATAAGGAATTAGATAAGGAGCCTAACAGAGGCAGGAGGGTAGGGGGGAGGGTAGCCTGCGTGCAGACGGTTCCGGTTACAAAATAAATTGAGTACACATAACCGATCCACGTAGCGTGATCCAGAACATGAAACCCTGCACTGATTCGCAGACGGACTTTACCCGGGGTTTAGTTCGTCTGTGACGCAAGCTAGGGGGGGGGTTATTTGAAAAAAATTGATAGCCAAAGGCAGGAACACCACAAGAAGTCTTAAACACCGACTAGTAACTGTGTTCCTCTGGTGTTATATCAACTAGCACTATTACCTAGATATTGTTACAAAACTAAAACATACAAAAGCATTACTTAAATTAGAACTTGAGAAGAAAGAAGCAAAACAAAATACATGAGGTTCAAGGTTTGTAATGATGAGAATAGAAATAAAACAAACTTTTGACACAATACTTATTTTTTTGCTTCTCTGCTTTTATGTTAATATCAAAGGGGGGAGGCTTATTATATTAGAGGGGGGCTTATTGGAGCATATCAGGTACCAGGCAGTCATTTTTATGTAGCCAGGTTAACTTGTGTTTGTTTAGCTTGTTTGTATTTATGTAGTTACAGTAGATTACTTGCACAACAGCACAATTTACATAGCTTAGCCTCAGATTTATATCACTCTTGTAGATTTGTTGTTGCTAATAAACTATGTACCTCATTGTTTTGTCATTCACATTTAGTCTGTTGCTGAGGTCTGTTGCTACAACAAGTTTTGATTTAAACAAAACGTTTAGAACGATGGTGACTAGTGTAAAGCTGTCAAACAAGTTTAACCGAGTTTTTTGTAATGATGGGACTTTGAAATTACATTCTGTTCTCACAAGAGAGTCATTGTGTTGATTTGCAGCTAATTCTTTTGTGGCTCACTCATTTTTATTTTGGTTGAGTTTATTTGAAATTCTTTTATTTTCTCCCAGTTTCCCTGGCCATGTTAAGTTTGTACTCTACCTTATTGTGCGCAATTCCTGCTGAACAAGTGAAAGAAGTGTCTTTAAACACTGCTTCTCTCATATCAGTAACAATCAGCGAACCAACAGCCAACATCAAATTGTCCTCATCCTCCAAAGCAGCAAGCCATTCACTGTTGTCAGCAACTTCCTTGGGACTGTTATCTGCATCTCCTTGTGGTTGGAAGGTGTGACCTTCGATGAATGAACCCAACATAGATTTTGCAGCGATTTCCTCTTTTGTCATTGTGTTCATTTTCCTGTAGAAATAAAAAAAATTGATTTTAGCAAAACAATCTAGTACTCATTGAATAGTTCAGTTAGGGAGTTTTTTACTTTTTCAAAAGTTGTCTAAAACCAACAGAACATACATGAATTGTAGGTACCCTTTCCCTTCCTGAGGGTAAAGATAAAGTGTTGGTACATGTAAAAAAATACTTTTTTTGAAAACTGTGATTGAACCAATCCCCTATAGCTTAAATTATGTTTTTTGTACACTTGAGAAAATAATTAGAACTGTGAGTGATCCCTTAAAGTCAATTAAAATTCTTCACTTCTAACAGGTCTTTCCCATCAAGCATAAATGATTGCAAAACCTTTTCATGATATAATCATGTACATATATTCTTAAAGTGCTACTGAGACCATTTGTCAATTTCTAGGTATTTTTATCGCACTAAGGCTAGGGTTTTTCCAACACTTCTATTTGGCTGTAAATGGGCAAAAGTGTTTAGCTGACCATTTTAAACCCGAAAAAAAGCTTTCAAAAAAGTGCATTCAGTGCAAATAAAACTCAGAACATTTGACAGCAACAAGTTATGATGCTACATGGTTTGAAAGGACTCCAAGCTGCACTGTACTAGTGTTTAAAGGGTATTAGTGAATTTTTTGTTTTTAAAATACTGGCCCACCAGCCACACAAAATTTGTCATGATCATACGAATTTGACCAGAAAAGTGAGATTGATCATCTGCATATATAAACATGTGACATTACATATGTATCTAATGAGCTACAAAAAGTTTTGCAGCTTTGGCACTAAAATAGGCATTTTATCTTCAAAAATTCTCCACAAAATTTATTCTAAAAACCGGTAACAAGTGTTTCTAAACAAAAAAATTTTATATTGGTCAAACTTTAGTTTCAGACATTTCAAACTTAAGTTAGAAGCTTCAGTAGCACTTTAAAGGACAAATACAATGTCACATATTGTGTACAGCATCACACAGAATAGAAAAGACTTAAAATTCTGAGCTGGTTTAGTGCTGAGACTAAGGAGTTTGATGATCCACCATACCAACATGTGACATAATCATTTAGAAAAACCTTAATATCTCAGGAAACAAATTCTCTAAGCTTTCAAAAATATTAATGGTTATTACCATTATTACAACTTTATTTGGAGGGAGAAAATACTAGTTCAGAAATCTTTTTTCAATAAATTTAAATTTCAATATGAAATTTAAGCTTTGCTCACTTCTTGACACTGTCAGTAAGGTCGATATAAGCTTCATCAATGCTGGCTCTTTCACAACAGTCAGAAAATCTTGTGAGTACTTCCATGACCTCGGCACCTGCCTTTCGATAGTGGGTGAGGTTAGCTTTACCCCTACTCACAGGAACTTGTACCAGATGGATATCAGGGCACTTCCTCTTTGCTTCGTCCCCTCTCATCTGTCTAGTTACACCATGATGACGAGCTTCATAACCCACAGCAATAATTCTAGTTGAGTTACAAAAAACAAACTGCTATTACTCCTTGTATGTGGAACATTGTGAGACATGCTTTATGGAATTATGATATTTGTTTGTTGTTTTTTTTTGGAAATTCTGTTTTTCATTACAGCTGGAATAAAGATAAAAAAAAACTTTGAAGATTTGTTAGATTATTCATCCCTATATATACACACAACAGATTAATCCTAATAGCTTATTTACTGATCGTGATATAAAATAACCCTACAAACAAGAATAAATTACAAAACTTATGGAACTTAAAATGACTGTAAGTAAAAATCCTAGCGGCAGTTTGTTACAAAGTGTTCACACACCAAATGTATTTAACAAGAAATGGAAAGGGAGAAGTGCCCCCCCCCTTTCTCCTCCTTCCATCTGAACAAGAGCTCCTCTTGAATACACCCCCCCAAAAAGACCAATAATTAAATAAGTACTACAGATATATGATACATGAATATAAAAACAAATATACTGGCAAAAATGGACAAATATAATTATGCTAAACGTGCAGCAAGAAACCTAATTAAATCTTGGAAACCAAAACCAATATTTTGTAGTCATGAAGTGAGAATCTCTTAAAAATATAAACTGTAGACCAGGATCAATTCTTGTAGTCATGAAGTGAGAATCTCTTAAAAATATAAACTGTAGACCAGGATCAATTATTTAATAAACTCTATTTAAAACACTTTTAATAGCAGTTCTCGTAATTGCTGAAGCCAATGCTACACAATGATTGCTTAAACTATGTACGTATGGAAGAATATATATACTACCTGACACTGATAGGAAACTACAAAATCACAAATTGAGTAACAAATTTCACGTAACGGTAAGAGTCGATAAAGCTGGGAAAAGCAAAATAAAGACAACCACTACAAAATTCGCAGTGACGCAATTGGTTTTAAGCTTCAGTTGGTAAAAGCTCTTATAAAAGGAGGGACGACATGTACAACTAGCATTGCTTGATCTTAATTGTCATTTTAAAGTTTCGATTTCAGGAGCTGGGTTTATAACCGATATAAATGGAAGCTCACCCGCCACCTTTCCATGCGTTGTATTGCACAACTGCACAAGGTTTTCCTCTTAGAGCTGGATTTCGGCGCTGTTCTACTTGGACATAGAAACAGTCCATATCAACAAGAGCAATTACTCTTCCAGAGCCCATCTCGATCGCCGTTCTACCAAGCTGACGCTTCTACGAAACTTGACTTTACCCGCGCTTCAGGAACCTGACTGTTGTGGGTGGGGTGGACAATTGTTCTAAACTACTTATGAATTTGGTTCAACCCACCGAAAGAGCAGATTCTTTAGCAACTTGCTATTTTTGCTTTTAATTTTTTAAGTTGCTATTACTTAAGTCCCTTCTTTCAAATTTCGGAACTTCGAAATGGGGATTACAGAAAGAAAAATCAGTCTGACAAAATACTAAAACAGTACCCCACCCTCAATATAAATTAATTGACCACCAACAGTTGACATTGTTCGAAAAGCATGATGGATGGTAAACAGTATGGCAGCAGGCGACGGCAGAGTAAGTAGGTTTGTTCGTATTTTCTCGATCTCTTAAACTTGCTCTTTAGAATCGAGAGGCAGTTCTTAAAGAGAATATTATTACCTATTCAAATAAGTTACTTAGGAGCCATATTTAGTTCCCTGAATTGGACATTTTGACATTCTATGAGCACTTTCTTGCGTAGTTGATATTTTCGAGTTCTGGGTCACTGGATAAAGTTAAAATTTGATATTGAATGCCTTGGTTACGCATGGACGGCAATCTAACGAAAGGTTTTCCCTGCTGTGTGTTGAAATCGGACGAAGTTAACAACACTGATGGGTTTTACCCTGTAACATCCATATCTGCTTCACACTAATTATCGACCGCAAACACAGCGCAAGTTAGCGATTTGTTATTCTTCGTTTTCTTTGTTTATCAATTATAATCCACATCACAAAAGATAGTTTTCTCAGCCTTGTTCGATTACTTAAACATCAAAATTAAGATGTTAAACCAAAGGTTTTTTATTCGTCATTACTCAGTTCGAGATCGTCGGTGTGACGGTGGCTATTTTTGTGTTTTTCGCGGAGTGATTTTGTTGCGTTGTAGATTTGTACAATACGTGGTTCGTGCGGTCGAGTGCGTGGTACTTCAAGACAATTGGATTTACATTTCAACCGTTGGCTCACATACAGTTAATCCCTACTCAATAAAGAAGCAATTCGCAAGTTAAACAAAATACACTTCTCTAACCACGTTTTATGAATCGGTTAAACTTAAGTCTACATTTTGGTTCGAGGACCGAGTATTAGTTAAAAGCGTGATTAATCGAAACCGTTAATGCGACGATCAAACTTTACATAACTACAGGTAGTTTAGTTTTAATGGTGTCAAAAGGTCTATGGAAGTGCGAAATAAAGCTCAATATATGCTGGATTATGATAAAAATATACGAATCATTTTTTCTCACTAATGTTACCTTTTCCTTTAGTGTAACGTTTAAAGAGTGTTCCGACAAAGGAAGGGCACTTGGCAAATAGTTGATGACATAAATAAACTAAGTTTGGATTTTCAAAAAAACATATTTTTAACAGCCGCTGCAGACATTTTGCAGTCATGTCTTGAACTTTCTCTAGCTTTCTCCACTGAATAATCGATACAGAGAAATATAGTAAGAATAAACAAACTCCTAGACTTCAAAATTTAGTAAAAGTTTGCAGTCATTTGTTAATTCATAATTGTGAAGAACAGCTTACGTCAACCAACAGAGGGAGAACTGTCAGCCAACAGAGATGGCTGCACACAGCCAACCCTCGGTTGACAGATAACCATTTAACAGCCAACAGACGGCCAACTGTTGGTTGCCTGTTGGTTGCCTGTAGGTTGAGGTCAGTTTTTCTTAACAGTTACAAGTTATTTGGTAAGCAAAGTATTATTCAATCATTGAACTTTTTAGGTTTGTTTTTGATAGATAAGCTGATTTTCAACCAATCAATAGCTGAACTATTATTTTTTTGTAACAAAATTAGTAGCCAAACTAGGAGGGGTGAAAGGACCAATTGGATTCTTAACCAATTAAAATCTGACAATAATGAAATTTTGGCACAGAGGTGTTAAATGAACTACTTCAGCATTGCAGTTTTGCAAACTGATGCAGCAAATTAGTTTTCATCAAAAGAAAGATGATATGTTTATACCATTTATTAAAACTTTTAAAATTTTCAAGGTTTAACATCATGCTACAAATGTTCCTGTGTATAGATTGTGGAAGAAATCTTAAAGAGAGCCAAATTTTGTTTGAACTTGTAACTTCGAACCCCAATACACTGAGGAGGCAGGGGTAGTATGGGGTTTGACATTTTATAGTACTTTTGTTTTCTCACCTGGGGACATGGAGTATCACTGATATGGACCAATAACTTCACTCAAATTACAGTTAAGATTTGAAAACCCTGAGATGATTTTCCTTATAATATGGCAAGAGAATTCTCACAAAAGTTTGTAATGACCCAAGACATATAATTTGCATTTTTGATTCATAAGAAAACATTAAGAAAACTAACAACAAATTTAATGCCATATTTTAAGGAAAATAATCTCAGGGTTTCCAAAACTTAAGCTGTATGAGATTCTAAAACTGTAGTTTGAGTGAACTTTTTGGTCCAATTTAGTGTTATTTTAGCTGTCCCCAGATGAGAAAGCAAAAGTACTACAAAATTAAGATTTGGCTCCCTTTAAGATTTTGTGTACAATCTATGTACAGGAAGTTAGTGATTAGTAATGACCCAAGACATTTAACTAGCTTTTTTGATCCATAAAAAATCTATCAACAAATTTAATGCCGGGGGGATTATCCATGAAATTTTTTGTCTTTATAACATTTTCATTTTGACAGCCTCACACAAGAAAAACGAAAAATAAAATTTATGCTAAAGCTGCTAGAGCACCCCCCCTCAACCAGTTCTATTTGTCTTGATATTAATCAATTGCTTTTTACCAGGTGAGGTTAAAGATATACAAGGACAATGATGAACTACTATCTGAGTTTCTTGTCACTCCAACAACCAAAGGCAAAGATGTGGTGAACAGATTGCGGCGACACATTCATGGGGGGAATTGCTACCTTGTTGAAATCTGGCAAGGATGTGGTATGAGATTAAATGCTGTGATATTGAACCACTATTTTTCATTGCTATGATTGATGCAGAAAACACTATATTCCTTACTTATACAACTCTTTTTTTCAGTGATTTTTTTCTCTTTCTTTACAGAAAGACTAGTCGGTGATGATGAAAACCTTTTGTGCACCTTGTTAGACTGGACTGATGATCTACAGGAGGTCCGTTTTCACCTACGATACAAAGAGCAAGCTGTCACCACTGAACTGGGAAATTTAACAGGTACTTTATTGCAGTATCACACATGTGCTGAGTGTTCAAACACAGTCATTTTCTAGTTAAGGTCTGTTTGTTAATAACTGTAATGGAAGTGTTGTCTTCAGTTAATCACATACCCTGCTAAGTGTGCTGTATGTGCGTCACCTATACTCAGTATTTTAGCGCAAGTTTTTCACCTTGTCAGTTAGGTGTGATATTGGTTTGGTTTTTATGATATATTGTATCACTTTAAACCTCTTGTCTTAAGCCCTAACACATGTTAGTTGCAGAATTGAGTGTCTTATCTTGTATGGTCAAACTGTGGCTACACGGTGCTGCATTGCATGCAATGTTGCACGCAATAGGAGAATTGCACTGTGTAGCCAGCTTTGAAATTGTTGCATGCAACGTTGTGCGAAGTAGAAACCGATCATACTCCTGCAACAGTGCAAGCAACAATTTCACCATGTGGCCACACGAAGCCAAGGGTTTTGGTTGCCAAAGCTTTAGACTCAAAAGAAATACATTTAATGCAGATTCACAGCATTAGTTGAATTACTCAGGTGGTTATGCAGTTTCTGCTTCTCTTTGAGCACATTGATGGATGCTGATATATTGTGCTCTGTTATAATCACCTATCATGCATCCACTTAAACTACGGAAATCTGTGATAAGCGTCGGCCTGATGGGCCACTACAGGTTCGGGAAAGGAATAAGTACTCCATTCTTATGTTAATCATTGTATTGATTCGTTTTAGGGGTGACTGCAGACATGACCAATGGATTAGAGCAGCAAAAGAAACCTAGTCCAGAAGTGGTATGTATATATACATTTTATAATGAAACCTCGTTTCAAGATGGTGTTGGAATTGGAATTGTTAAAACAGATCGTCATTAGGAAATTTCTTTTACCAGAGGTGAACAACAAAAGATTAAAAACAGTTTAAATTTAAGTTCAAGAAGAACCCTAACCGATTAAAAAAACTATAACGTCATAAATGTGATAAAGTTGAGATGCTCGAAGCAGTTACAAACACTTTTAGTTTTATGTCATACATTGTGGAAGAACAGTAGATATCCTGACGTTTTGGAGTGTACTTCTCACAGAGGTGTGTGAGAGAGAAGTCCGTAGGTTTTAGTGTAGTTGTCTCATACATAAAGTGATTACCAATGAGAAAGATTGGTGGAAAGCAAAAAGAAACAAAAGGACAGAAAAAGTGTGAGGAAAATGTAAAACACAAACTAGTCAGAAATAACAAAAGACTAATTAGACTTGAAAATGCCATCGAGTAGCGATGAAGTCTTTTTACCATTTAGTGCTCTGACAGAATGCATGCAGGTCTCAAAGCTAGCTGTTAGTAGATACCAGTGGAAGTCTTATTGCGGTGTGAGTGTAATCGAGATACCTGTTATGTGGAGCTCTCTGTATACCTGTTTAAAAAACAATTCACAAGATTGTTCCATATTATCTGGCAGGTTATTGGTGGTAGTAGAATGACCGTGGACGAACTAAGAACTCTGGCTGCTAAACAACAACAGGAAATCGCACTGAAAGAAAATGAGCTCAGAGCAAAGGATGAACAGCTGAGAAGATTGAAACAGGAAGCAAGAAAAACGACCGGAAATGGTCCAAGTAAATTTCGACAGGAGCTTGAGGCACAAGCCGAGTTGCAAGATCAGAGACTGAGAAAGTTACGAGCAGACCAACAGGAAGCAGATACAATTGGTATTAAAAATCTCTCTCTCGGTGAGTGAGGCTTAATAACCCATTGCACTTTTTAACCCTCAAGCTTCTTTTTAAAAAGGCCGGTCTTTTAAGGGAGAGCATCTCGACGACGAATCCGCGATTACCAACAAAAGTTGGCGACCTGTACTTGCACTTAAACGTTTAAAATTGCCCATAAAAATGTTTTTAAAATAACCCAAGTGAATCTCGCGCGCTGATTGGTCGAGAGCGGAAAAAACCGTGTTCTGTAAGAGAGCACACGGAACGCTTTTGATAGTCTCACGCAACACTGAATCAAAATCCGCCGCCATAATCTTTGCTTGCAAATAACCAGTTTTTTTTTTTTTATCATAGAAGACATGTTAGCCACTGACAACATACAAAATTATAATTCAAATCTGATAACAAATAAAAATGAGCTTATTTAGGTATTAAACTGGGAAACCAAAAACGAAAAGATGCGGTTTGCTGCAGTCGACAAGTCAGAGCTAGCTCAACGAAATCTTTGACAAAAAGTACGTTGTTGTAAAATATACAGCCACCATCTTTTTCGGAATACTCAGTTGCAGAAAACAAAAAATAATAAAATTTGCGTCAAATTAAGGTTTCCAAGGGCCAATTCTGAGCCAAGCCATCAAACTAAATAGTTTTACTCGGCTGTTGGGCCAGCAATCTAGTAGCCTTAATTTCAAGACGTCCTGCAGATCACGAAGTATTCCGAGCGTAGACTAAATGATCTTATTTAAAAATTCTTATTCGTTCTTTTCATAAAGTTGTACTTTATGTGGTTCCTATAATCCTCTTAAATTGTACATTTAAAATCAAAAAGAAAATTGTTGTTGCAGAACAGGCTTTATTAACTTATGAATTAAGAAATTCCGCGTTTTTTCAATTTCGTTTCTTTGTGTTTCGGAGCTTACACAATTTGGGTTAAGAGTCAAATTTTAAAATTGTCTTGGGACGCAGCAAGTTTGGGAAACTGAAAAAAAAATTGGATTTTGTAATCCCTTCCCATCAACAGCAAATTGCATAAAAATATGGAGAACAACAGGACTTTCAGTTTTTGAAACCAAAAGGGGCAAAAGCCACTACGTTATCCAATCAGATATGTCATGACCAAGACCTTCTGGGCGCGGAAAATGAATTTCGTACCTCGCAGGTTTTCGCGGTTGATATGAATCCTACATAGACCCAGATCATAAGTTCACTTTATGTTCAAAGTATGGAATAACTGTGACTTACTCTTTTCTTTGATTACCCTTTCACCCCTAGCTAAGAGGACCCAATGACGAATCTGTGAACACTTTATGTCAATATTGCTATAAGTAGTTTGAAAAAATTTCGTATTTCATCTTTCAGAGTTTTTGGCGGATGATCAAAATTTGTACTCTCAGCACTAAACAGCTCATTTTGTGTTATTACCATAAGAAGAGTTAAATGTTGAAAATGATATTGGAATGAAAAGGGTTAACAGTGTGGTAGTTTTATGGGTAGTTCTTCTTATGGTAGATATAACTTGTATTTGTTCAGCCGAAGAATTGGATAATGCCCGGATAGTGTTTGCGTCAAAGCAGTCGGAGCTTGCCATGGCTGTTGCAAGGGTAGAGTGCTTGACCAAACAACTTGAAGACCGAAAGAGGGGTTCAACCTTAGGATTGGAAAACGATTCTCGAAAGGCCAGCATGAGAAATGAAATTGAACGGCTGGAAAAAGAACTCTTGGTAAGGTTAACTTAAACTTAAGCTATTTTTCTTTTGCTTTCTTCCTGTAAAACTAACTAGTTGCTTTTTTCACGTTTGTACTACACATTCCCGTACCTCATTTTTCACTTTAACGTGAGCTAGGTTATCTTACATCGGCTAGGGCACGTAATATTGTGGTCCATAATCAAGTTGCAAAGTACCATTTGAGAATAGAATCAATTAGCAACATACTTTTCTACATATTGAGCAAGCAGTTTGCGAGACGCATGTCAAATGGGAATAGACAAGAACTTAACCTGTGCATCTGACCGGTAATCAGAGGGTTGCAGGTTCGATTCCCGTCAATGACTTACAATTTTTTAATAGCTTTCAATTTGTGAATCAATAATTTCTTCAACTATTGTGATCCACAACTAGTCACAGAGTGTTGCTAAGTGGTTAATGATACATATTTGCTCAAGTAATCTCTTGTTGTTGTTACTTTCGTTGTTAGACCCGGAATGAGCTGAATCATCAGCAAAGTGTGCAACTCCAGGCTCAAAAACAGCTGCTTGCCGAGAAACACGAGGAGTTGTTCGATCTGGACTCTCAGATCTATGAACTTACCAATGAACTAAAACAGAAAAGATCAAAGGACTCTGTTGAAAATCCCAATGAAAATGGAAGTGTCAGAAAGGATTTTTGTTCAGATGATCTTTATCTTGACGACTGCGATTTAACGACCAGTGGGACTGGATGGGAAATAAACTGCGATTTACTTGATGATATAGCGTCGCTTGAATTGACTCCTTTTGAAAATGGTGCGCTGAACGGCTTTCACTCACAAGGCAACAATGGATGTGAAGATGAATTTTCCAAAAAGCATCAAGCAAATGCATCTTCCTATAACTTCAGTAGCTATATTGATGTTGGTCCTTCAACCTCACGTTTTCAACAAGTGAGGCCCAGGAGATTGGAAGTACTTTGTGAAGAAGAAGAAAATATCGACGACAGCTACAGTAACACAACTGACAACAAGGCAAAGAGTGAAATTTCAACAAAAAGCTCCTCGATTTCTTCTCGAGTGGCTCGTATAAAAACATTATTTGAAAAAGAATCGGATGAAACCGGTTCCAGTGTTACAAAAGAAGAAGGAAAGCAACTTCCATATTCGGAGAGGAAGTATTCGCCTAATGAAAGAGTAGAATCCGATATTAACACTTCAGACTCATCATTACCAGGCGAGGAAGACCATTTACCTAGAAATGAAAATGAATTGGATTCTCCGAAAATGCTGGAGAGATTTGATATTGACAATTTTGAGCTTGCTGTTAGTGATGACGAAGAAAGTTACAAAGAAATACACTCACCAGTTTTGGTAACAGGACCCAAACATGCCGAACCCTTTAAGATTTCGCCATGTGTCGAAGTGTCACCGTTAAGTTCACCTTCATCTCTTTCATCAATGTCATCGTTTTCTTCTTTGTCATCATCCACCAGGGTAGCAGCATTTTCTGGTGATGATCAAAATCAAACTCAAGCAAGCCGCGTTTTGACGAGCATTGACTCTCAAGCAAGGGCGTTACGGCCGACGGCTACGCAAACTGTAGCCCAAGTAGGTAAGACACAGCCCGAAAAAGTTCTAACCTCATTACAGGCGAGCTCAGGTCGATCTTGTAAAGTGCAAACCGTCATAACGCAAATTAGAACTATAGGGTCTTGTGAAGCACAAGCTAGAGCTACACCAGAAAAGGTACAGATCACGCCAAATGTGGCGCAAACTAAAACCGAAAACCCTTTTATGGTACAAAATGATGTAAAACACAACAAACCATTAAGAATAGTACAAGGTTCGAGTAATACGAATAGTGAAAACACTAATCAAACGTCAAGGACCTCTTACAAGGTCCTCGAGTGTCCATCAAATAGTGGAAAAGATGAGGGACATGTATCCTTGGGTGTAAGTAATGGTGTTCAGGATCTCCCATCCTCAAAGAAAGGTGATTTTTCTTCCACGTCAATTGCGGCTGCAACTGAAAGTGGTTTTCATCTGAAAGAAACAACTTGCTTACCAGTTGGAGTCGTCTCAGGTTTTACGAAGCAAGCCCAACACAGCCCCAATTCATCGCCTGTTGTTCAATCGCCTTCTGTGAAGGATTTGGTTTCGGCCTTCAATAATACTTCAGGGATAACATCTAATGTTTTACATCAAGAAATTAAACCAAAACGGTTCGAGGTTAAACAATCCACTCCCAAACGTGGGCAAAGCTATTTCTGTTCTTCGCCTTCAAATGAAAATGAAAGTATGAAGGACTTAAGTACTGAACCCGGTTCAACCAGAGTGGTATCGAGTCTTAAAATAAAGTTGTCGGGAAGTAATATTACAGATAAAAATGATTCCAAAGTTGCTGAAAAGCCACAGTTGGTGACAGACCTAAAATGTCATAAGGATAAAACGTTTGATTTACCTAAGCAAAAGGAGAATTTATCTCGAGAACATCCTGTATCAGAGTCTATTGTTAACACGCGGTCGCTCAGTTCAAAAGAAACTGCCATGCATCCGGTTCTTCCTGAACAATACGACGCAAACTTCAATATATCAAGTGGATCGTTGGGTCAAGAGTTTCAAAATACAAAGGGTGCCCAAACTGCTTATAAAAATAATGTTTCAGAACTTGACATTAAACCCGACAGGAATTTGATGTATTCCTTGGACAGCTCTGCTTTAGGTCAACAGAGTGGCGCCAAGGTAGCCAAACGCGTTAGCCTGGATCCACACGCTGTACTGCTTGACGCGTCCGTGGAGGGAGAGCTGGAGCTGGTAAAAAGTGTAATTCACAATGTAGGTGATTTCTTTAAAACATTAGAGACCTATAGATTAGGCAACAAGTACGACTACGAATACGAGTTCAAGTTTTCCCCATTCGTCATATTTCTCGTGCGAAGCGATCACGCAATTTCGTTGTGGTTCCAAAATCTCGTAGTCCACGCGCCGAGTTTTGTTTGTGAAAATCTCGTTGTACATTAACAAGACGATGACAAGGAATTTTTGGAAACTCGACGAGCTGGAACGATTTTTCGCACGCGCAGTATGACGAATAGAAAAAACTTGTACTTGTCTAGTCGTACTCGTCCAGTTTAAAGGTATCTAGTAACTGTCAGTTTTACCAAAGTAGGTCATTGTTTGAGAAATTACAGCACCCTTCTTAAAGCTGACGTTGTACGAGGCGATCTTATATCTGTATCTTGTCTCGCAACTTAAGTGCGGCGTGTAACACCACGTGTAATGGCTATAATTGTTATGAGACCAGTTGCACACATCGCTGCCGAAGTTAAAATCCAGTTCTACTTGTCGAAATAATTTTAGTTACAAATACATGAGCCATTGTGCCGTGTAACACCTCCTTTGCAAATTGTCTCACAATGGTGTTGGCAAGGCATAGGAAAAAATACCTTGTGTAACATCAGCTTAGGTGAACAAAAACACTTTTTTCACAAACTTCTTTTTCTCTCTAGTTTGTAGCTGCCCATATTTCTAACATCACGTGATGTTTTTGTCAGTAAAGAATTATTTTAGTCGTGAAGTTTCAACCGAAATACAGCATCATTTCTTCGAACTAAACTTTTATAAATTGAACTCCCAAATTCGACAAATCACGAACTTCTTTTGTATTTGTTGCATCCTTTAGGTGGAAGACCCCAGCCAGCCCAACAGTGATGGCATAACTGCTCTCCACAATGCGGTCTGTGGTAACCATGAAGATATCGTTACATTTCTTGTCGAGTCTGGATGTGACATTAATCTGCCAGATTCCCATGGCTGGTAAGATTTGATACTTAGTTGTAGCGAACTTAAGCTTGCAAAATTTCTTCAACAATTTTGGGCAAACCTTGAACAACATTTTAACATGTGGTCAATAAAGTTATGCTTCATTTCAAGGGAGAGAACAGTCAGCGAACGAGAACCTAGTGTAAACTATTTTCTAGTATTTGAAAAAGTGAACACTGTGGCTGTGTTTAGGTCAAAACATTGTTTTTTTCTCGAGATTACCTTGGTAAATTTCGGCAAACATTCATGGTTTCAATTCAAAATCGTTTCCTCGAACTTTACATTAATAATACATGTGCTTTTGCAGTAGCTTCGTGAAAGCCCAAATTATTGCAGATAAGGTAGTCGAGTGGTCCCTGGCTAACAGAGTCCAACTCAATAATGATAAATGTAAAGAACTCCGAATCTCTTTTGCTAGAAATAAGCCAACCTTTGAGCCAATTAGGGTAGATGGCAAAGAACTAAAGCTC
>JAOBAT010105945.1:0-15211 GCA_026413305.1 Hydrozoanthus tunicans
AGCTGTTGTGTAAAACTTCCTATGGTTTTAGATAATTGCTTTTTTAATTTTTCGAAAATTAGTACTGTTTTTAATTTATTGTTTTCAAAAGTGATTTTGATAATTTTTCTTTTGTTAGATGTTGTCATCGAAACAAACTGTAAATGTTATGAATTTTATTCCTCTTTAGAGAAGTCATACAGGTGACAAATTTGATCAACTAAAAGCGGAGAAATCAAGAATGTATTGCCTTGGTTTATTTGGCCAATAACTGCAGACCAGAGTAACTTTTTCGAAGCTTATCTCTTAGATAAAACAACGTTGATGTTCCTTTTTTTCATTTATTTTTGTTAATATGAGGTCACCTTTAAAGCTACATGCAAAACCCAATTGAGATAGAGCCACTTTAGCATATACCAGCTCTGCTACGCGCGATCTGATTGGTTTAGAAAAAAAATTATGCAAGACAATATTTACCTTCAAAATAGTAAATATTAATGAGACCGAAAAAAAATGGCGGACGGAAGTACTCGTTAGAGTACGTTTTGGACCACAAAACTGAAAAAGTACGCTATAAAACACCAGATTTTTAAAAAAGTCTAAAGAGAGTTTTGTTTGTTGCCATTTACACATTTTGTAGTAATTGACAAACTGTCAAAACACGTTTGATGTGTTAGGCTGCTCACGCACGAGTTTCGCCACGCTACTAATAAAAGTAATTTTTTTACAATCGATCGTTTCTATTTTCTTGAAAAGAAATTTTTATAGATAAGTTGTTTCGCTGCAATGAACTAAAACACTTATTCTATTTCAATTTTGGTGATAGTGGTTCATAATGATTATCTAACTTGCGACTTCGGTGCTCAGTAGATATTCTGCCACTAAGGGAAGAAGTCAAAACAATGGTATTTTTAAGGAACCTAATTTTGTCGGGAGAGGTGGTGGGTGGTGGCACATACCCCCTACCCCTATCCCCTACCCAACCCCTCCCGACTTTTTCAATTTCTCAAAACCTGGTTTAGAGGTAGTGTTTTTTTTTTATTGTATTATGGACTCCTCTTTCCACGAAGAAGGCGTTGATGTAAGCACTTTATCAATATCTATTTTATTGAACATGATATTTTCTCCTGAAATTCAGCATTTTTGAAAAAAGGTGGTGGGTGGCGGCAAATAATACCCCACCCCCTAAATTGGGTTCCTAGGAAATACCATTGTTTGACCTTTCCCCTAAATGCATCTACCTCAATTGAAATAGATTAAGTAATATTTACACCGATCAAACTGATGCGGTAATGGATTTTAAGGTTAGAACTTGCACAAATTTAGACAGATTATTTTGACTAGTTAGCTTTGATTTTACTCAAAGATAAAAATGGCCGTGCTAATCAGCCGACTTGGTGATAAAATTGATAAAAAGACAGTTTAACTTTGTAAAGGAATAAACAAATCTTTAGACTTTTAAAGCGCAGAAACTGCCGAATTCAATTTCGTCGCTTGATACATCGTTGCGATACCATTATTCCTATTACATGAATCATAAAAGCCGCCTTGATAATAAAAAAAAATCAGAGGGGGCAGGGGTGATTTTGACGAAGGAAAATAACAAGGAACGCACGTGTGTTTTCCTTGGCAAATTAATACACGCAAAACAGATATTTAAAACTTAGAAATTTGAAATGACAATTATTTATTTTAATACTCTTTGCTGTAGTTGTATTTCCAGCTAGAACACCAAGGAAATCTTTTCAGTTTGAGATTCGAAAATGCGTTACATATTACAAATATGTTTTTGTTTGTTTGGCTTAAAGGGTCAACGTCCCGCTATGGGAGACTAAGTTCGAGTCTACTTCAAATGTGTTCGATATCAACTGAAACAAACAAGGGTGGGTCATGACCAGTTCATGTGGAGGGCGAGAATCGCGTCCGCGGGAAAAATTTGCAGTTAGTTTACGTTGCTTTTGCACATCTGAGTTTTTAAACGATTTTCTACAGCCTTTAGATGGAATTGAAAGAGGTATTTATTTGAGGAGGTAAGTTTTACAATCAGTTTCTCGTGTACTGATTAAATTCGCTTTTGTAGTTATGGCGCGTGAACTAGATTGTTTGTCGGTAAATCTTTCGTTCTGACCAAGTATTCAATGATCGTGAAATTTAGCTACTGTTTATTATAATTCAGGAGTTGACCTGTATGTTTTTTGTTTTCTTCTGTAGTTGACTCGAAAGGTTAGTTGAAGAGGTATTAAAGTTTTACAATCAGTTTCACCTGACTCATGTATTGATTGAATTCGCTTTTGTAGTTATGGCGCGTGAACTTGATTGTTTGTTGGTAAATCTTTCGTTTTAACCATGGATTCAATGATCGTAACATTTCGCTACTATTTATTATTATTCAGCAAGTGACCTGTATGATTTTTTATTTTCTTCTGTAGTTGACTCCAAAGATAGACCGCTACCACTACGAAGCCCATCGTGGTATGATAGAAGCAAAGGAGATCTCGAAGTCATTTTAAATGTTTAGAAAAAAAAAAAATAATAATGACAGAAATGATAACGAAGAGGGGAAATGTTGTTGTTCAGGTCAATAATAACAAATATAATTTCAGGATGGATAAGATTCAGTCCGATTTATCACCCTACAACAGAAACTTGATTTCGGAATATCAAGTCATCCCTCACTAGAACCTAGTCTCCCGAGTCAGGACATTGCTCCTTTTAAGGAGATTAGAATCTTTTGAACACTAAGGGCTTATTTCAGAAACAATATCAAAATACGAAATTAGCCTGTTTCCGGAGAGCCTTGACCAACATAAAACCCAATACCCAATAGACGCCTAGTGTGCGCCTAACCAGAGTTGCTGGTGCATTTAGTGTTAACAGTTAGATGAGAAAAAACCCTTGCTTGGCACTAAATATTCAACTTATTTCTTAAATTACGTTTATATTATATTAACCAGCAGATATACTAGTTGTTGCACATAACTTTCGTAGTTCAAATTTGTAAGAATTGTATTGTTTCCTGCACTTTCGATTTTGTTAAAAATAGCTGCCTTTCCGTGACTCGCTGGTTTGAATCATACTCCTTCTTAAACCAGTCTCACAATCAATCACAATCACATTTTTTAAAATGTTCATGAAAACGAAAATCAACTTTTAAGAAACCGTAAAGAAGAAACTAGTAAAAACGACCAACTGATTTTTTAAAATTAATTTTGATCCCGTCAAAGTTTGAATTCGAAAAACGCTTTTGAAATCTTGTTGTCTGGCTAAAAGAGAATCTTTACCTTTTGAACTGTAACCGGCAAATTCAATATCGATATCGTAATGAGAAAAGGCGAGAACAATTATAGGGTAAATAAGCGTAACTGGCACAAATAATTCAATGCACTACAAAGCAACTTTGAGGGGAACGCAGGGTTCTTTACCAACAGGGGAATTGGAAGATTCTATCAATTACATGGCGCGGAAAAATATAAACTGAATGTGAAAGAGAAAATTGTTCATATATACTGAAAAGAGAGAACGAATCAACAAACGCCTCCAGGCGTATGATTTAGTATGTACTCACCAACACTTGATATGTAAATATTTTTCATTGGATGTTAAACGTTAACTGACCTCTGACCCTGAGCACTAGTAAAAAAATCAGCTAGCAATCCTAACGTCTTTCTCAATTGAATGAGAAATTTAGCCATTTTCCGTCCAGTGCTATAAAACTAGAACATAAAACTAGATACGTTCAACTCTGTTTGTTTGCCATGACCCTTCCAGGTATCTATCATCCCTTGGTTCTTGCAAAGAATGTTCTTAGTTTATGCAGTTGTATATGTATTATTTTGTAATTAGTCGAAGGCACTTCATAGCAGCAAATCTTTATTTATTTTCAAATTTAACGGCAGCCATATCATTCTTTTGAAGACTAAGTGAAAACTGAAGGTGGCGCCAGTTCTTGAACGTTGCTGATTGAATATACTTTTACATGTGAAACCGGCTAGATTCACCGTTCTCATTAGTTGTACACAGCTATTTTTCACAAGTGAAAATACAGCACACTGACTTCTACAATAAACAATTATTCGCCGAAGGCGAAGTGAATATCTGGTGAATATCTTTGCGTGGAGTGATTATAGCCAGGATAGTGCGTCAGCCTCCACCAATCAGAGCTGCGAAAACTCTATAATCACCTGAGAAATTTTACTAAACAAGCTTTACGTAATGAAACTCTTTTGTTACATGTATAATAACCGCTCTATGTTGTAAAAAATTAAACATTTTCTACATTCTAATAGCTATGAAAGTTCGGCGCAGCAGCTGTTTCTAATCTATGATATTTAACTCCTAGTTTTGTAACTAAACGCTATACTGATAACTGTTCAAACCAATTGATTGGTTCATTTTTCGGTTATCTTGATGCCTTTGCACTTTGAAGTCCCGAAACGCTTTTGATATAATTCTATACACATATATGCATAGTTTGTTTGTTTGGTTTAAAGGAGATAATATAATCTTTTGAACACAAAAGGATTATTTCAGAAGCAATATCAAAATCAGATACAAAATGTTCCCCGCAAGGGTTCCAGCAACTTCAAAGTCTAAAACTCAATGATAAACAGTAGCCTGTTAGTTCATCTGACGAGAGAGGGCCTTAGACGGCTTTGTAGTGCAATTAAAGAAATTAGGTTTCTGAAAATTTCCTTTTAATAGTGAGCATTTTCCGGCCACCGGAAAAATACAAACTTAACATCAAAATACCCTTGATAGAATACTAACCAGACCACAAACTAGTAGCGAAAGTTCCTGTTAAAACTTGAAGCCAGTTAACCGTGCAGTTGGTTTCTTCAAGAACACTTCAACGTCGTAGTCTTATTGTTAGGTAGCCACGTACAATACACCGCAAGTTGCTGGCATGGTGAATATAATTAATAAAGAACTCAGTTTGAGGTTAACAGTCAGTGAAGTATTCTAAAATTCTTATTCTTATATCAAAATCAGAAATTAGCCTGTTTCCGGAGAGCCCTTGACCAACGTAAAACCCAATACCCAATAGACGCCTAGTGTGCGCCTAACCAGGGTTGCTGGTTTATTAGTGTTAACAGTTAGATGAGAAAAAAAACCTTGCTTGGCACTAAATATTCAACTTATTTCTTAAATTACGTTTAAACTATATTAATCAGCAGATATAGTAATTGTTACACATAACTTATATAGTTCAAATCTGTAAGAATTGTATTGTTTCCTGCATTTTCGATGTTGTAAAAAATAGCTGTCTTTTCATGACTCACTGGTTTGAATCATACTCCTTCTTAAACCAATCTCACAATCAATCATAATCACATTTTTTAAAATGTTCATGAAAATGAAAATCGACTTTTAAGAAACCGTAAAGAAGAAACTAGTAAAAATGACCACCCGTTTTTTTTTTATTAATTTTGATGCTTTCAAAGTTTGAATTCGTTGTACACAGCTATTTTTCACAAGTGAAAATACATCACACTGACTTTTACAATTAACAATTATTCGCCGAAGGCGAAGTGAATATCTGGTGAATATCTTCGCGTGGAATGATGATAGCCAGGATAGTGCGTCAGCCTCCACCAATCAGAGCAGCGAAAACTCTATAATCACCTGAGAAATTTTACTAAACAAGCTTTACGTAATGACTCTTTAATTTGTTACGTGTATAATAACCACTCTATGTTGTAAAAACTAAACCCTTTCTACAATCTAATAACTATGAAAGTTCGGCGCAGCAGCTGTTTCTAATCTATGATATTTAACTCCTAGTTTTAAAACTAAACGCTATACTGATAACTGTTCAAACCAATTGATTGGTTCATTTTTTGGTTATCTTGATGCCTTTGCACTTTGAAGTCCCGAAACGCTTTTGATATAATTCTATACACATATATGCATAGTTTGTTTGTTTGGTTTAAAGGAGATAATATAATCTTTTGAACACAAAAGGATTATTTCAGAAGCAATATCAAAATCAGATACAAAATGTTCCCCGCAAGGGTTCCAGCAACTTCAAAGTCTAAAACTCAATGATAAACAGTAGCCTGTTAGTTCATCTGACGAGAGAGGGCCTTAGACGGCTTTGTAGTGCAATTAAAGAAATTAGGTTTCTGAAAATTTCCTTTTAATAGTGAGCATTTTCTGGCCACCGGAAAAAAACAAACTTAACATCAAAAGACCCTTGATAGAAAACCAGCCAGACCAAAAAAATAGTAGTGAAAGTTCCTGTTAAAACCTGAAGCCAGTTAACCGTGCAGTTGGTTTCTTCAAAAACACTTCAACGTCGTAGTCTAATTGTTAATTAGCCTTGGCGACAAACACGTACAATACACCGCACCCATCTAACCAAAGTTGCTGGTGAATAAAATTAATAAATAACTCAGTTTGATGTTAACATTTAGTGAAGTATTCTAAAATTCTTATGAAAGACTAAAGATTCAAAGTTTTTGTTCACTGAATACCTTTATACAACAGCAATCAACAAAAAATACTGTTTCTGGGCCGGCAGAAGTTCGTTGAAACTAGGGGAGGGGGGAGGCAGATTCTAGCGAGCATCAATGGCTTGAGCTTCCAGGAGGATCCAATGCACACTGCTTCCCTTGGAAATTTTTGGTGAACTATACTCACTGATATGCCAATTCTACGTATTCTGTATTCTAGGGGGGGATTTTGAAGATATTTGGCGGGTCAATTTCATAGTTTTCCGCGTCGATTGTCGGTCTCTTTTAATGTGGACAAAATAAAAATTTGTTTGAGAATTTCGGGGGGGGGGATGAGTTTGAGCTGCCCCACCTGGGCCCTCCCCGGCCGCCTCCCCTTGTGACGCTGGCGTTGTGGTAACTATAAAAACTATGAAGCTCAAACTTGTGAGCAAGCTCTGCGCGATTCCCAATGGCCTTCTCCAGTGTTTCTGAAAATTTTTCATTGCTAGCTTTAATCTTGAGATAGTTGTAGCGAATGACGTTTATCGTCGTGCTATATTGCAATAAACCTTAAAAACTAACGGAAAGTCCACATTATCTTAACTATAAACATAAGTATCAAAATCTGTGCACATCGTTTTTTGACTAAACGCTACACAGGTAATAATTTACAAAAGTGACTTTGTTCTATTTTCGTGCCTTAGCACTTTGAGTTCTAAAAACACTTTTGATCCTTTCAAATATTCTTTTGTTTATCCTCAACTAGTTTCGATTCTTTTCAACAATAATGGGTTATCCAGGAACTGAACCAATATCAAAATCAGATACAATACAATTGCAAGTTTGTCCCTAAGGGTTCAGCAGATACGCCACACCTACCTAAACATACATTAACAAGGGGTTTAATTGAAGTGCACTGCTCCCAGCTAACCTCAGTTGCCACTGCATACAGCGAAGTCGGTTGGAGTATTAGTTCGGTTAACAGTTCGAGGTAAGAATTGTTATTTAGCAAGGAAGTTTCCACTTTCGATCGGGTTCAGATCGCGTTCATTTGATAAAAAAGCAGCAGATAACACGTGCTACAATTTATAAAATTCAAATTTTTGGGAAAACTATTCTCGATTTCACACAGTTTAAACAAAGTTTGTTGCTTAACAGCTTGATAAGATTTTTACTCCTTGCTTCAGTCTCGCGCATATGTAGTTACGATAAGTTTCCCAAGGGTTCTATAAAATTACCTAAACATACATCAACAAGGCAGGCCCGTAAAAAAAGGGAGGGAGTGCGATAAGTTGCAATTTTTATTTTCATTATTTCTGTGCTGAATCAGATCAAACTCCTTCTTGAACCAATCTCAAAATAACAAAATGTTAATGAAAATCAACATTTATGAACTTCCTAGATACGTAAAATCTGAACGAAGTTGATTAAAAATAAATAGTTTAACAGGTTTTTTTTTTTTCTTAGTGTCTTTACATCATTTTGAGATCCTGTTATTCGGGCTTAAAGGGAATCACCACCTTTTCAATTGTAATTCCTGCGTTCGCAACATTTGTTTTTCACTCTAGTTCTGCATTCATGGCAATCAAGTTGATTCTCGTCATCCTTCTTCCTGTACTGGCGTCTTTAGCAGTTGATGCTCAAGGTTAGTAAATATGATATGGCGTTGGTGCACGTATATAATGAGATAGGAGATAGAGGAGTAGCGCTTCGGGAAAAAAACGAATCATCTATGAAATCATCCATTTCAAATGTAAGACGAATTTGATTTAGCAGCAGAGTGGCAAAGAAATCGGACACTTCAAATAGCACTTATATTATTTGATTTAAGGCCGAAGAAAGCAGAAAGAAGTAAACAATCGTTTGTAAGCTCATTATGTTTCCATTTAAAATAAAATAAACTTTTCAAGCTGACAAACTTTTGCAACATTTTACAAGATAGGATGCAAGCTAAGAAATTTTTGCATCATCTATTTATTCACCATATGGATATATTGAACATAGAAGTTAGCAGGGAATTTCCATCTACAGGAGGTTCCAAGTTCAGTGACCCGTGTTCCCCATGTGAGTTCCTGTATAGCTCAGTGGTATTGATTCTCGAGACTCAAAAGTTCTTTACAACTATTCTTCTAAAAATATTTCCCAGCTGATAAGGTTTCGCTTCATGGAGTTAACTGTTTGTGAAAAAGGAAGCTGATTTAGGTAAGGAAGACCATTTCTTAGTGCACGAACTTTTTTTCCTCAGTCGTAAACATCCAATGCAGATAGATTTTCAATTTTGTTTTCAATGAATTATATCCACTACATTAGTCCTGTCTTGAGCTTTTAAAACGGCACAAAATGACACCTTTTGAGTCGTCTCTACCGGTAACAATTTCATGCAAGACGTCAGGTGCTTCTAATAACAAAAAAATTTCGTCCTAGTTCTTGATTGAGTTTGATTAAATGTAACTCAGCAACTAATGAGCGACTTTTTGAGAGAAAAAAAATAAAAAAGGTGTGATAAGAGCATATTAGTGAGAAATGTATAATGATTCCAATATTCATTTGTCAAAATTAACGTTTGGAAACTATGAGCCTTTTCTTAAATGAGCTATAAGATTTTGAACCCGCTGAATAAGAAAATTTAAATTTTTCTCTTAGGCAGAAACCTTGCCCTTGGAAGGCGAACCGCGCAACATTCAACTGGTTGGAATGGAATATCTTACAGTGCAGTGGATGGTGACATAAACGGTAACTACCATTATGGGTCGTGTACTCATACACTAAAAGCGCTCGGAGCTTGGTGGCGAGTGGATCTTGGCGGTGTGCGGCTAGTAAGAAGAGTTGTTATCTACAATCGAGCGGATTGTTGCAATAACAGACTCAGTAACTTTGACATCAAAGTCGGTAAGTATATCAAAAATGCAAAAGTATCAACAATATAATGTTAATCGTTAACCAAGATGCACAACATTATGTAAAAATTTCAGAAAATTGATATCAGAAACACTAATTTAGCTTTGCCTCAAAAAATAAACCTGAAATGGTCAGCGGCAGGTCACGTGACTTGACCTAGCTCAATTAGCTCTTGTAGTTTAACGAATCTGCAAACGGCCATCAGACTAAAGCCAACTAGGCAAAATTTACGCTTAAGAAGGGTTTAGTTTAGCAGCACAAAATCTGTTTTCAATCAAGCATTTGGCGACGAATCGCTTTTTTCTTTTTAAGATGTTTCACTTAGTGTGAACTCCCATGATCCCAGGATGTAAATCCTCTAAGCAAGGCATAACACCAAGTTCTTAACACCATTCTTGTGTCAGCTGCTACTACAAATTTATTTCTTTTATTCATAAATTTCAAAGGTTACAGCAAGAACCATAACCACGGAAATAGCAATCCACTTTGTCGAGGTGGTCTGTCCCTGGCCGGCAAACGAAGAGAGGAGTTTCATTGCCTCCATCCTATACGTGGAAGGTACCTCAACATACAGCTCAGAGGGTCCAACTATCTGACCCTGTGTGAAGTGCGAGTTTACTCATACTAGGTAATATTAAACGGTGTTGTTGCAAGATTGATAACAAATGCGGTCTCTTGATTATCTCTCCTGCCTATTTGACTTATTCACGTTTCTTTGCCTTTACCTCGGAAATGACGAAGTGATTGGTTCGATCGCTTGTGCAACACTAGTTAAGGCAGACTGAGCGAATTGTGCAAAACTCATTTCAAGTGCGTTTGCGCAGACAAGAATAATAATAAAAGTTTTACAAATTTAACACAATTACTTTCTTTCCGAAATGTTTTGTTCAACCGGATGAACACTTATTTAAGTACATACAGTTACACTGGAAAGAATATCTTTGACAATTAATTCACCATATGAAAAATGCATTGGTAACTTGAAAACCTTCAGTTTGCTTTTCTCTTTTTCCACAGGGGAAGTTAAAGGTGAACCATTACAGCGTCGACTGGAAAGAAAAAGAAAAGTGTAGGATCTAAAACCGTTATGTGTTGAATAAGTTTTTGAAGTTAATAAGCACTTTAGGTACACCGACTAGACAGTTAAAGGGACGCATTTTAAAACTGTTGGAAAAACAAAGTTAAAGTTACTGCGAAAGTAGATGACATAGATTTTACCAATCTAATCTAGAAATAGCTTGTGTTACAACTAGCCAACAGAGACCTGAACGGACAAGCTAAAATACTATCTTGTTGAACATTAAAGCGGGTATGCAATAAACCATTTTAACTTCAGAGTCTTCACCAGCTAGATTCCGTTTCAAAACACACGATTTTGCCAATTTTTGCCATTTAGGTCTTTCTCACATCAAACTGCCTTAGCTTCTTATAGACCTTAACCAAACTGTAACTCCGAAGTCATATCTTTACATAATTCCCCCCAGTGTGTGTCAGTCTGTCTGAGAATAGGCAACAAGCGGTCCATTTTTTTTACTTGAGTTCTTCTGATGCCAAAAAAAGATAAAAAGGTAGCCAGTTATACGTGTGAAACCTTAGGCTCGGAGCAAGTTAAAAAAACCTTACATACATGTTTTATTTGCCGGCCAAGAGTCTGGTCCGTACTGAAAAAAAAGTCCCAGAAGTCAAAGACCGAGGGCTCAGTTTTTCCCTGTAAGGACTTCCCGATCAGCAAATAACGTTACTGTCTTATTTCAAGTATTTTTGTGTCATTTCTTTAAAAAAACGTGTGTTCAAATTGACCAACAAAAAATTGTAAAATTCCACCCGCTCACGAAAACAATGATATTGCATGATTCGATTTATCGTGCTCGCTCGCGCATCCCTTTTCCCCAAACCCGATCCCGTCCCTTCACCAACACCCCCCCCCCTAAAACAATTTCTTCACTTGCCCTTTGGACCACTCTACTGCCATTTGGACTTTTTCGAAACCCATCAAAATCCAGAGGAAAATGAGCTATTTTTTGGTAGTGCAGTCTGATAACGTCTTCTTGATATTACATTGGGTTTTTTTTTTTTGCCTTTCTGGCTTTCATTTTGAGAGCTTTTTAGCTCTTTCCATTTAAAAATATACTGAAGTTCTACAGAAAAGTTTTGCTAAAGCTTTCGTGGTTGTGAAGTGTTTGGTGACAAAATATGATAAACAAAATATTCTTAAGATTCTTTACCCCAAACCCTATCCTCAAAATCTATTTATGTTGCCCGCTAGTGCACCCCTTTCCCTTCAACTCCTACCCTCTAAAAACAAAACAATTTATATTAACTTGCCACTTCGACAAGCTGCTATTTGACTTCTTCGGCATCTACGAGGATCCAGGAGAAAAGAGCAATTGCTCGTAGTGTATAGTCCGACAACTTCATCTTGTTGTTACTTTTGATTTCTTTACGCCTTTCATTTTCCGAGTTGGTAGCTCTATCAAATTATACACTGAAGTCTACTGAAAGGTTTTGCTAAAGCCTAGCTTCATGGTTAGTATAAAGTGACGGGTGAAAAGGTTAGTGAATAAAGCTATAATTCTTGAGATCGATTTTGGGTTTTGCTTGTTCAATTTGCAAATTGGGTTGGCTTGTTTCACTGAATTTCTTCAACCGCAAATAAGAAATAAAGCAAACTATGCTAGAGTTCTTTCTGAAAAGTCAACTCGTGCTCTCTTCGCAGATTCGACAAATGATTTTTCGTAACAGCTTCAGTTCGTAAAACCCGTTTAAGGTGCTCGATCTCTTATTCTTTGTCTGAAATGGAATCATAGTCCTTTGAACAGTAACGTTTTCTCTGTCGGGGTGACAGAAACAACAAGCACGACTTTCCTACGGGACCAGGAACTGGTGGTATTACTATATTGCTTTAAACCTTTAACAATCTTCTAACGGGGCATTTTAAATGTGAACACGTAGAACAGAATTTTATCAGTTTACACTTCGATCGAAGCGTGACGTGTTTCTCAGTTGTTCCGTGACCACTCGGATAGAGTGCGACATGATATCGCAAAACATAAAAGAAACTTCAACTAAACGCATACATTGTTTTGACTTTATTTCTCTCAATGAATATTAATAAGTTAAGATTTGTGTTGTAAGGAATAATCAAGATTTGCTCGTAGAATCCCTCAAGAATTTCAAATAAAAGTCTAGCTCAAACAGTCAATAGAGATTTCTGCTTATCACCACTTATTACCACTGACGGAGTCTTTATTAAGCTTCGGCTATGCATATTTATTGTGAATACCAATGTGTACGATGCATTCTAAAACTGCCCGTAAATTCTATCAAAATACAGGAATCAAAAATCTAACTCCGTCAATCGAAGGGGAATATCCCTTTATGTTGCTGCGAGACGTTTTATCGGGATTTGGTACGAACTGGCGGAGCCTTAGGGTTTTTTCAAAAAACAACAACAACGACAACAAAATTAGGAGCGTTTGGGGACCAGTTCATGATACAACAATAATAACTTACTCTAAATAAGTAGTAACTACTGGATCTCCTGAAAGTAACAGCTGCATCACTTCAGCTTTGCTGACACGCATGTTTCGAAATTGCGAAGTCGTGTTATTTTTTTGTCCGCTGTCACGATTGCTAATCAGAAGACATATTCACTTTTTATGAAACCAATCAGAGGGCGCGAAAAATACTTTTGGCTGGCTGGGTAAATGGTAATGTTGAATATACACCAACCACGAAGCGTTGATGCATGTACGTATACGGCGCTAGACACCGATCCTGAAAGTTATAGTTGTTTTAGTATTTACCAAGATAGTGGGATAATGTTTCTTTTTATTTAAAAAAATGTAAACCTTTTATTCTATTTTTTGCACACGCGCTTGTGAATTTTATCTAAAAGAGTTGAAGTCTTGAAGAGAAATCTCGTAGTTTTTCAGCAAACTCTGAATGAACAAATTCAAAGACCATGCAGCAAAAGTTTTGATGCCCCTTCATCTTTGCAAGAATGTTTTGAAAGATTTTACGGATTACCGGTGAGATGCTGTACCAATTGTGCTACAGAGATTCTCGGCATGGGAGTCTCTGTAGCTCAGTGGGTAAAGCTCCTGACAGGAAATCAGAGGGTTGCGGGTTCGATTCCCGTCAGTAATTAACTCAAGATTTTTTTATTTTTTTGAGTTTTCAACTTGTGAACCAATAATTCCATCTTGAACTATATATCCAAGATTCAGACTACCATTTGATGTTATCGATAGTTTCAAAACCGAGTTAAACACCATTTTTAATAGCAATTGTTGAGATTTTTTAAGAGATATGAAGCGACTATGATTTAACGTATACAATATATTTTCTTATTTAAAGCTACCTTGAATGACATGTATTTATTAAGGGAGTTTAAATGATTTTTAATGTATTACAATTAGTTGCAAATATCTAATTTTAACGAAAACCTTAGAGCAAAATATTAAGGCGTTAGAATACTGCAGAGACTCTTTGAGTGAATAAGGATTTAGAAAGTATTGTTAATGCTTTAAAACCACTTTTTAATTATGAAGGAAATCGATTCTCAGAAAGCATATATTAGTTTTCTCTCAATGTTAGTGTAGTCTTTCGCTAACTATAATTATCAAGCTGTTCGACTATTTACTGCCCAAAAAAGACCCGTAAAAGGCATGGGCTTACAATTCATGAAACCTGTAGACTACCAGAGTTTACACGAGGGTTTGTACCCTGCGAGAGCCGTAGAGTATACGTACAAATTTCAGACCAGCGAGTTATAACTGAGCAAAGAAAAAAATCGAGGAGTGCCCACAACTCTTCTCGCTTTGAAACCCGCGCAGATAAGGTGCAATCGTGCAACATTCACCCTGTTTGCACACATAGAAGGTTCGGTGCATATGTGAAGTATTCCGAAACGATTCACAGGGCTTTAAAGAAGGTGAATTTGGCTCCGTCGCACCCTGTCGGCGCGGTTATTGATGCAAAACACTTGGGGTCATAAGTAGTGCACGGCGAAGACAAAGAAACATACTCAGTTTATCGGGAAGACGAGCCAAGAGTCAGCACATTAATAAGGGTAAAGCAAAGTCTAATAAAGATTGAACACAATTGGACGGAGATATAAAGGTTTGAAACTGGATAATTTTCCAATAAAAGGTTAGGTTGACGGGTATCAGCCTGGTTTCCATGTTTTTTTCCTCACATTTCTCTGTAACAGTACTAAGGGGCAGAAGAACAAGTTTCAAATTTCGTATCTGCATTAGATTTTGGGAAATATTTACAAAATTTTGCAACTCTACTAATTCTGAAGCGCTAAATCTGTTGGTGGCCACAGTTTTTTAATATGTAGAGTCAATCAAAGCGTCTTCCCACGGCGCGTTCTCAGCGTTTTTGAGTGTGCAGTAAGGTGTCACACGACCAGAAACATCAGCAGTAGTGTTAATCCTGATAGAAGTACAAAGTTGTATTTATTTTCTATTTCGAATTGAAAAGTAAAACATTCACAAATAAAACAATGGTAGAAAGGAGTTTTTCGTCACTCGTGACTCGTGTGTGGTTCTAGACCAATCACCGAGAGCGCGTGACGTAGGAGGTTGCTAAGTAGCAATGCTTTCTGGAAAAGGAACAAACACGTTGGGTATATACTCAGTATTTATTAAGCTTTTACCCAAGTTAATACCTTTACACGTTATTTATCCAATGACAAGCAATAACTCTTAAAGCTATGCAACAGATTCCGCTAGTAAAAGGCATATTACGCTTGGCAGAACCTAACTTGGGCAAACACAAAAATAGACATCAATGATTGAATCTGACAAAATTCCTTCCAGAGAAGATGTTTTAACGATAGTAGTAGCAGTACTCGAGACTAAGGTTGTCTTTTCCGATGCTGCTACGAGGCA
>JAOBAT010105956.1:0-11256 GCA_026413305.1 Hydrozoanthus tunicans
AAAATGTCAACTTTTGCTGTATTTCGCAATGTCAGAATTCTTGCTGTCTTGCCAAAGCTATAAATATTAAACGGGAACTTCACAATATTTATTCTAGTATGCATTCGTTTGTATAAGGGTCATATTATAACTTACCAAGAAATTATGCTTCAGCATGCAGCCGTTTTGGAGTTATGAGCAGTTAAAGTTCGTCAAAATATAGTCAAATTCAGGGGGGGTAATGGGGATAAACTAGGGGGTGGTCTAATTTGAAACCAATTAAGGCAATTGAAAAAAGAATGCTACCATGAATGTCAGTTGGGTAAGGGTATCTTACAGCAAAAATATGATGAGAATCGGCTGACCCCCATCTTGCGAGATTTTTCAATATTGCATGGTTTTCTCTGACAATCACTCTTAATATGGATTGCCTCTTTTATCCATTGCGCAAATTCCGTTGCGGCGGAATCCAAAACTTCAAAACAATGCTTCGAGCAAAGTTGCGGGCATACTTTGTTGCGCTCTAGATGTTTATGAATATTTGAGGCTCCATCCGTAACTGGATGTTCATTAACACGCGTTGCTAGGTGTCGGACTGTTTCTCCGACACAGCTAGCTGTACAGCCAGCACACGAGAATTTATAAACGACGCGTGCGCGCCAGTCGCTAGGGGTAGGGTCTTTGACATGACGTTGGCAGTAAGCACTGCCGAAACATGTTTGTAATAAAGAAAGTCGTCTTTTTCACCAAGGTCATCGCAGAGATTTGCTACACAGAACTATGGGATTACATATTTAGGACGTCGAGGGCCAAATTCTTTGTTTTTCGCGGTACCGACACGAGAAAAGTTGCTGAACTTGTTTTTATTTATCGCCCCAAAATTTTCGAGTTTGAAAGTTTGCAATGATTGGAAATCTTCGGAAATGGTTTTAAAACTTTTTTGAAGTATTTTTATGATTTTTTAAAATTTCGGAAACCTTGGCAAATATTCTTAAGGCATTTCTTAAGATTTTAAAAATTGTTGGAAAATTTTTGTAAGTATACCAGCGCCCAATAAGCTACGGTAAATTTTTGCCTTGGATTGAGTTGATATCCAATCAAATCGAAGTAGTTTTGCCCTCATTGTCATAGATAGAGGGCTCGGAACTGTTCAAATGAACAGAACGCTTCATTCGCTGCTTCAGAGAATAACAAAGGCAGTGGTTGTTTACCATTTACCAAAAAAATTCGGTTGGAATGTAATGGTTAGGCTATTTTGGTTTAACCGACCGAAAATTTTCCGAAATAAACGGAACTTCTTGAAAGAGTAGTCCAAAATTTCCAACCGGAATTTCCAAACGGAAATGTGTTTACCATTTGTTGCACTCGACCAGTTCAAAGCCCTACTCCAGTTTTGAAGTGTGTCACGTGTTAGATAGTTCGAGTTGCGAGTTTATTGACTTATGACGGAGCCACAACCTCGAAAACCAACAACTCTCTTTGAACCATATGCAATGGCTGTTATCAGGTGCAATTATTCATCGTTCTTATTATCAAGAAACAAATCTTCGTCTATTTGAAGATTTTGCAACCTCATTAAACAACATCATTTCAGCCACCATCTTAAACAGGCCAAATTCGCCTTAGGCCGTCTCGTCTCCTGAACAGAATTTTTCATTTGGGGTTTTTGCTTACCATTTGTACAAACCGTCGACCAACCGGTTTTCCCATGTAAATGGTAAACAACCAGTACCCGATCAATACTTGACTCTGATGTTTAGCTATTCATTTTGACTACTAGTCGTATCAAACTAAGTAAAGATATTCAGTTCTCAAGCGATGTCAGCCGTTGAGAACTGCCACATTTCGACTGCTTACTGCTAGTCTTTGAGTGCCTAGTTTTGCATTAGGTCAGGACTCGTGCAGTTTAATTTGTCTCGGTTTTATTGAAGCTGCAGTTTCCGAATTTCGCTCAACTGCGCACAAACAAAGTCTTGACGTCGAGGCTAACTTCTCAAAATACAGCCAATGTATGAAAAGTAAGCACCGAGCCTCAACTTCAAGGTTTCGTTCGTGCGCAGTGGAGCGAAGTTCGGAAATGCACTCTTTCTAATCGCCTTATTAGGCGCCAGTCTGCCGTTTGAGAGGCCCTGGTACGAGCCTCAGAAAAACTTGCAAGAAGGCACTGTCTTTGCTCCAACGTCTTCTCCGATAACGTTTATTTTTTAATATTAAACAAACGGAAGTGGAATACTGGTACCCCTACTACCACCCCTGAGGATACGATTTTTATCATTATCGACACAGCCAATGAATTTGAAGATTTCTGCGCGCTTATGCAAGCGAGGTTACACTGCAGTTTATGTAATGAATAATAAATTACATGGTCGCTTGGAGATACGAATTTTATCTTCTCGTGTTCAAATGACCTTGATATCTGAGCTCACTCGTGAGGTGTCATATAGCCACTTGAAAATAAAATTCGTGTCTCTGCGCGGCCTTGTAACATCCTAGATATTCAACCGTAAGCCCTCAGAGGCATTCTAAATTTGGCTGTAGGTCGAGTTAAGTTTTCTGACTGATCGAGAGTAGCAACAAAGTTTGGTTTGCAAGGTAGTTTAAATTTATTCACTTTTTTGTTCAAATATTCATGAGTACTGCCACTCCAGTCTTGGTACCTGAGCTCCATATGATATCATTCTAAACCATATAATATCATCCTAAATCGTTTCCCTAACTAGGTCGATGTAAAGGTAAAAGTTGGTGCAGCGTTAGGGCCAACATCCGGGTCGCCTGTGGGCGAAATCGGAGTCGACACCAGTCTCTTAGCGTAGAGCGTGACCGAGTACATGAGTCCCATTGTGTCTTTTATGGCATCGGGACTGCCATTGAACACCTTCTCTAGATTCTTTAAAAGTTGGCTGTAAACTTTGTTGAAAGTTGACGCCATCCCAAATATTCTTGTTCTTTGATATGTAGCTATCTGAGGGTTCGTTACTATTGGCCAAACACCATTTGGATCAAAAGGAATTTTCTGGCCATCAAAATTGTACGTCTGCTCACATCGCTGAAAAAAAAGAGAAAAAAGATTTGTGTTTTGTCCTTTTACCTTTTTGTTGTCTTGTTTTTTATATACAACAGCGCAGATTTAACCAGGGTATGGTAAGTCAAACAATTACAAGTTCATGCTTAATTAAGTATATAGTAAAATATCGATGCAGAATGTCAAAATTCGATGAAGAATTCCATAGACGTTATTGCATGGCCATTAGGAGATACGAATTTTGTCAACGGGTGCTGAAGGCTTCGCAGACTCGTGAAAACCACTTTCAGCTCAAAATAATAAAATTTGCTTTCCAAAGTGGCCATGTAACACTCTGTTTACCTTATAGATATTAAAGAGATTCTTTCACGAAACAAATTTTTTCAAAGAAGCGGGCGCCTGAGCGATATGTCTTTTTAGTAAATGGAAAAACCCTAAGATTTCATTAGTACCTATGTAATAAAGCACCATACTCCATTAATGTTGTTGTAAGATGGGGAGTTGTAACCGCGCGGACAACCCGGCCGATCTTCTGCTTATATAAATTTGACAATTTTTTCTTACCTTCAGTTTTTTGTGTTTTTCATGGCCAGTACCACCTCGTCTTTTTCCATTAGGGTACATAGTTATGTTATATCCTTCTACAATCGAGGAGAACAAAAAGTAGTGCGACAGTTCGTCCGTGCGGTTCTCATAGACAGCCAAAGGGTTGCACGGTGAGCTACCCTCCCCTTGCTCAACAATCTCTTTCACTGCCTCCACGGCGCTCTTATAGTCCACAACTTTGAAAATATTCGGTTTTTCTGATCTTTTATGTGACATCCAATGATCAGAAGTTATCTGACTTTTTGGGTCACCGATGAAAATACTGTTGTCTTTTCCACAGTTGGTAAGGTAGCCAAGCGCTTTCAGAATGCGATTGTACAATCCACCTATTGTGCTATGGTGATGTACGAGAGGCTCGTTCCATAGATTGCCCAGGCGATCTGGCATATCCGCATCATTGTCATCTATTTGTTGTTCTTCTTTCTCGCGAGGAATGCATCGTGTGAAAAACAGATCATCTTCGTTGTTTAGTTTGTATGATTTTTCTTTTTGCGCAGTTTCTGACTCAAATAGTTTGTTATTTAAACTGTTTTGGACGCTGTCTGCTACTGGAGCCATGTTTGTTTCTCTCGAATTAGTTTTGCCGAGGTTAAAATCAGGACTCCTTTCTGTACTTCTTTCAAAATAATCGTTTTCAGTTACTTGGTCTTTTTCTTTGCTAAAATCGAACCTATCAAAGCGAGTCATTCGTTCAGAACTGCGATGGCCGCTCTCTATGATATGAGAATTACCGTCCTCATCCACATAATCCACACTATGGTGGTAAATCTCTCTTAGTCTTTTTCTGTCTGTCATAAGTTGTTCAGTGAAAACTGGTTCCTCTATTTTCATAAAAACGTTCCTTATAAGTGCAATAGAGCATTTTTCTAAAGGAACAACCAGATGTGGATGAACTTCTCCGGGTAACCGAGATGGATACCTGGGAATGAAATCTTGATAGTAAAGTTTGGGTTTACCTCCAATGGCATTCAATAAATTAGAAACCAATGCCATGTGAAGCATTTCCTGCCGTATAATTGTTTTGATTATCTTCTGTACCTCAATATTGTAGCCCTGTTTAATTGATACCAAAGCAGTGAGATAAGGGGGTATGGTTGCATGTTCGATCTTAAGAGCTGTCTGGAGAAATTCCCGCAACCTCTCCAGGGTGTACAAGTCCTTTTCTCTTCCCTTTAAAGGCTTAGTTTGTTTTAACCATTCTAAGATCATCCGTTTCTTAGCTTTAGACAGATCTCTTGTAACAGGCATGTAGTTAGGATGGGACTCTGGTAGTTCCATTGACATTGCGATCAACTCCTTGGACCTTACAACTTCTTCGTAGTTTCCAAGATCAAGGAAGTGCTCAGTCATTACAGGAAAAAGGTTGGCGTATTGTTTGAAGATCGGGTAAACATGATTGATCCAGTTTGCTGGCTTAGTGTACGTGTAGTTATCGTAAAGGTGAATTCGAATCGATTTGTCATCGTCGTCAAACTCGTCTTCTGACAAGCCATATAAAAACAAATACACCTGGCCATCAACTACCTTTCTTGGGTTGCCAGGATCGCGGGTATATATTATAATGTTTGCAATTCCATTTGCATCAGATTTAAACGATCGTTTGGGAGTATGCAGTACAGGTGTGTTGATTTTTGGATCACCTTTAGAATCTGGTGCTGTTCCAGTGGAACCAAGAATAATTTCTTCATTTTGTCGAGGTGTTCCAAACTGTGTCACAAAGACCTTCAAATTGACAATTTCACCGGGCTCCTTTCTAAAAACCCATGAGTCAATAGGACGAACTTCAAGTCCATCTTCTGCCTCGGCTGACATTATTCGCGAACAATTGTACGATGTCTTGTTTCCGGTAACCTATTATTATGACATTAGGCAGTATTATTATGTTGAAACACACAACGACCGAAATATATACATGTACAGTAGATTTGCATTTCAATCAAATAAGAAAGGTAAAGACATAGAACAGTTTCCCTCAAACTATAAGTTAACGTCTTAAGAAAACATCTGTATAATTGGACAAAGAGTGACAAACAGAAGCTCGACAAAAACTTATAGTCTAGAAAAATGCAATCTTCATGATTAAACTTTGAATGTTAAATCATAAACAAATTAGCTGTAAGATCAGCAAAAAAGTTAAAAGATTTAAATCTTGGCCGTCAGAAGTTTTAGGATGCTGAAGTTTACGTGCGATAGCCCTTTGTCACAGCGAGTTTGAAAACAGGTCGTGCGAGCATGCGCAGACGAAGGAAGCGAGAAATCAACAGAGCAAGGCTTTTAAATCTTTTTTTCACCCTAAAAGAAATAAAATAAGAGTGTACAACTCCCACTTGGGTCGTGATGCACCACCTTACATTCCACCATTTCCAGTGTTGCTATTTTAAGTGCGTCTTCGGTTTCTAACGCGGTTTATATTATTTTATGAAAGGTCAGAAAAAAATTTCAAGTGAACAAAAACAAAACAGTAAAACTTAACTTAGCTTTTCGCAAGCAAATTTACTGGCTGAGTAAGTTGGCGGTCAGACTTGGTCAACGGTTTCTAGTTTTGCTCCCGGAGCCAGCTGAACGCGTCGTCACTAATCACGTGTTGTTCGTAGAATAGCAACATTGGAAAAGCAGCGATAAGAAGTGGTGCATCAAAATCCTAGTTGGAGTTGGACAATCTTACTTCGTTTCTTTTAGGGTCAACAAAAACGACAACTAATTCCTTGACCAAAGTAATGAGCTAATTCTCGAAACGTCAGCACCCAAAAACTTCAGATTGCAGAGATTTTTAACAATTAACTTTTTAATCGATCTTAAAGCTGTACTGATTACTCGCCGAAGCTCTGAACATTTATCTAAAATCTATTTCTCAGTGCAAGAACAAAACAGTTTCGGGACACTCTAATGTTTAATTTTCCTATTTAGTTTAGAACATATTTCAGGTTTTTAAATCGTTACTATAACCATAGTTAATATATACGGACTGGTTAGGGAGCCATGGTTGTATGTCTTTGTCGCCATTTACTTCTGTTTTCTGGTCTTGACCCTGCACGAAACGTGCAAAAAACGCAAAAGGTTTTGAAATAGTCAGTCAAAGTACTCCCACTTACACCTGAAACAAAGATTGTGCAGAGTCAAGGTTCGTTCAACATAAAACAAAGCATCTTTGTGCAGTCTTTGTATTTCCTTTTTGAGGTTTGCCGGCTTTCCTAACCAGTCCCTATATTAGCTAACAATAACGTAAAATACAGTATTCTTCTAAATAACTTTCATGTTTTTAAAACATTCACACCAACAAACACCCCCATAACCTGAAGAAACTTGTATGAAGGTATTTCTTTTGTGATTGTGTCTCGAATTATTTTTTGTTGTTGTTGTTATAAACGCCTTCCCTCTTTACAAGAAGATTATCGCCGAAAGGAAGCGTCTCCTTAATTTCATTGTAGAACAATGCGACCGACCCAACCCTCTCAAACACGTCTCTTATTCATATACTGAAAGTGAACATTTATTTAGTTGGATGCAATGATACTGAAACCATATAACAAATGTAATTTCTGGCGATTGAGTGACCTTAGGAACGAATTAGACAGAAATTGATATTTCTGCGGCACGGTGCCGACAGTAGAGACTGGGTGCGAAATAGAAGAAGTGTATTGTGGGTAATAGTTGAGTATATAAAATGAATAGAGGACGTGTTGAGTCAATCTAGGCTTTGACTCCTGAACTGCGCGCACACTGAGAAAATTTTTTATGTAAAAATGATTTTTCATACTGGTGTAATTGTTCACTTTAAGGTGTTGCCAAATAATAAGAGAGTGATGTAAATGATTGACTTTGTAAAATAAGGAATCCTTTAGAGCCCGGAAGAACATGGCACTTCACTGGTTCGAGGAATACGTTTCCATTTTTCCCAAGAGGGTTTTTGGCTTTTCGTATCCGGCAGTGACCACAAGTTGTAATGTAGATATCGTTAAGAGGATTGTGTAACACTCAATGAGTCAAGCCTGCTCCACCAAAATAAACCAAATGGGTTTTATTCTGTTGTGTAGTGGAGCAGAAATTTTGTTGGTTACGTGAGAAGAAAAAATGGTTTTTGTTTTAAGAATATTTTCTATTTATGAATAAACGATGCATTATATTTTTCTCATCACTGGACAAATGCATGTTTCAATCAGTTTAAGTATCTTCAGAGAAAACAAACTCTTGCATGCAGCAATTAGGAGTAATCCGCGTTTCCGAGGGATTGTGAGCAAGCTGGTTGGGATTGCCAGGCTTGTCTCTGGTTGATTCGTTCTCTCTCTTCTCACTGTAGTTTCCTCGGTAGCTCAGCGGTTAGAGCACCTGCCGTGTGATCAGGTTGTTGTGGGTTCGATTCCCTTTCGGGGGCAGTTTGGGGTTTTTCTTTTTTGTTTTCTCATTACAACATGTCATTCGTGTAGCAGACTTTGTTAGTATTCAACTGACGCACTATTCCTCATTTAAGTGACTCGGCACAGTCTGTCAGTCATTAATATTGGCAATAGTCTTCCTCATGACTACACTAACACGGACAATCTCACCATACTTCTCGACATGCAATCTACCTTTGAACTTTCCATACCTGTGCTAGGAGTAAACGTCTGTTTTCCAATCTGTGAATGTCTTCGTTACTCACTAAAAAAGAAACAACACCTGTGGTATACTGGTACCAAAGAGGCTGTTTATAGGGAACCTCGCCGAGCCATTGGATGCTGCTGCTACAGTTCAGGTCTTCTGTGTTAACATCTTCTGCATAGCCAACGGCTAGAGTTCCTAACCAGCCTGGAAAAACACCACCTTTTGTGATCGGTAAAGTGTTTCCCAGGTCTAAAAAAACCCTTTTCAAACGTTTATCAATAACATATTGAGCACGAGTTCGCATTGTCTCCTCTTCAGGCCTCAGGATACGCCCATAGACAAAAAAAGGAGGCGATATTGGACCCTGGACCCCTATGACTCCCGCAATTCTTCCCCATGTAAATAAAGGAGAAGAAGCTTTCATGTCAAAAAAGTCAACTTTAAAGTTAATAGAGAGTTCTGTGCTTCCAATCTTTTCCATAATAGAACGCATCTGATTTATAAGCTTGGAAGTGTTTGCTTTATCCAGCCACTTGATGTTAAACAAAACCGACTGGTATTCCCCCGCGCTACCTGAGTCTCCACTACCAACCGTACTGTTTGCAATTTTGGTCCAGAATCCCTTGAGTGGGGCAGGTTTGAAATCGGCAGAGAACAGGTTAGCAATTGTGATCCTCCATCCATACACGGTAGAAACAGACATGTCCTGTGGGTCCAGGTCTACCACTTTAGCGGCTGGCCCAGCAGTGTCGTCTACAAAGAATCACCAACAAAATTTACAGTTATCTCCCGATTTCTTTGTTAGCGACAAAAGCAATGTCGTCGTGTCTGACACGTAATCTGTAAAGTAGATAGAGCGCATCTACACGCCCTTAATTGAAGGACTCTAAAGTACAACACTCAAATTAAGAAGTAAGTTGCAAGGTTTTCATGTTGTTGTTTGGATTGATACTGTATTACAGATCAATTTACTGGAACCGTAGTCACTCCTTACAATTTAAAATGCTTCCTGGAAGTCTTTTTTTTAAAGCGAAGATTTTTAAACATTACCAATGAACTAAAGCGTAACAGCGCCAACATGAATGAAATTACTTTTTCACCAAGTGTACTCTAATTGCAAAACCGGTTTAACTTTACAAAGCACGCATTAAGAACCAGCCTCGTAAGCCACTTCAAAGATAATATAAATGACCTTTTGTGGTAAATGAATGAATAGAAATATATTGTTTTAACTAAGTTTTAGAAAAGTGTTTTCTTTTTCTACAAAAGAACTTCTTGCTCAACAAACATCTACATTATTTTATTTCAAATCTTTTCCCGACGGGAATGACTTAAAATATCGATTAACTATTTACCGAGACGCCATTATCAATCACTTGCATATAACTATATATGTTCGTCTATGTCAAAAAGCTTGTTTTCTTAACTGCTCGTCTAAAGTCTAACATTTAAAGGTTTTGGCTTTTTACTTCTATGTTTTGTTTTATAACATTGGCACTACAGACTGGCGCCTTATCAACTGGGCTAAACATGCGGCGGTCTACATATTTACATATTCTACTTTAAAGAGTACGGATTGATTCTTTACCAGCCACAGTTGCTCCTAACGCTGGATCATCTGGTTTGCCTTTTCCGTGCATCTTTTCCTTGAGCGTAGGTTTGTGCCAAGTTTTGCACTCTCCGTCATCATAACAAACGCTAAAACAGAAAAGTATCTAATGTTAACGCATATATAACGTCTAAATACTTATGCTGTTTATGTCTTTATTGTCTTAAGAAAGACGTAGATAGAAGTTGTGTTATATTTGAGTTGCCATTTTTAAGAAACTTATTACGTTTAGTTTTAAATGGAAGTGTGAAAAATAACGTTAGTACAAATATGAACATAATCATGGGTATGAAAGCAAAACGGGTGCAAACGAATGTGGAAGATAGTGCAAGGGCAAATACAAATGAAAATGTGAATGTTAATGAGACATAAACACAAAAGAAAACTGCATGCTTAAAAGTTATACCACGCTGTCACGTGAAGCACGAAGTCCGCAGAACTAAACAGAACGTTCCATTTTCCTTTTTTCATGAACTTGAACGATGAAGATAAATGCTCGTTTTTTTAGTATCGGGGGTGGATGTGGAATCTTGAAACATGAATCACGGCTAAAAAAAGTGAAGAAATCATGAATCACATCATCTCGCAGGCTGTGAATCATGAATCATGGACAAAAAATAAATGAATCATGAATCTTGGAATTTTGTCACACGAATCATGAAGAAATTCTATTAATGAATCATTGGTCGAAAAATATCTGGGAATCATGAATTATCATACTGAAAAGATTCCGCTTCCATCCACGATTAGTACGCAATATTTGATCGGTTCTCACCGCGTAACCTTGCAACTGTCGATTCTCCAATCATTTGTCCCTCTTGGGTTCCAACCTCCCTGGCCATCAAGGTGCCCAGGACTACTCAACTTGCTGCGACGTGTAAACTTACTAATGTCATAATTTGCGACCATGTTATTGACAGTACAAGTGTCAGCCTGAAACCTGCCTACGAAGTGCAGTCGTGGTACGTTTAGGTAAGACACGTGCGTGTCTGAGTATTGATCGGACCGGTCAGCTGTGTAAAATAAGAGAAATAGAGAAACGAAGATATAAGTTTGTTAAATGTCAATAGAGCTTTAGAATCTTTGTTTTTCTTGGATTACGTTTTAGTTTTGGGCTTAGACTTTGTTTTTGTTCCGCCTGATGCTGCTGGAGAATGAATAACGTATTCAGAAAGTAAATTAGGTAGCCACTACTAACCTAATGCAGGTGTAAATATGTTTGGTGTTATCACTGCAGTAGCCAGACAAAATATAAATGAGTAACGAGTACAGTGAGTAGTGGTTACAACTGTAAAAAAAATTGGTTCCCAGAAAGAATCTGAGTCATTGGTTTCAGTTGAATGTAGGTAATCTAACCCTCTGAGCTACAGGAACCAATGATTCACTGATTACCGGTCAAACACTCTACCCTCTGAGCTACAGGAACCAATGATCCACTGATTACCGGTCAGACACTCTA
>JAOBAT010105967.1:0-61146 GCA_026413305.1 Hydrozoanthus tunicans
CCCCCCCCCCCCCCCCCCCCCCCCCCCCCCCCCCCCCCCCCCCCCCCCCCCCCCCCCCCCCCCCCCCCCCCCCGAGGCTCTCTATATTGAGGTGGTAGGTATGAACATCGTATTTTTAGGGGTTAAAAATATCAGTCCGGTATTTCTTAGGGGTTGTTAAAAGAAACCCCCGTGTTAATCTAAAAGCCTGGCATTTTTTTAGGGTTGAAAAACGCAAAGCTATTAGGCTGCTTGCAGTCTCGTGTTTTAGCAAACTTGCGTACTGAATAAGAAGTGAAGACAAAAGTGCTTTGGCAAACGTCCTGTTACGCGCGTGACTTTATTTACTGCATATCGCGTTCAGCGCAACACGAAGGGACTTAGAGACGACCCGCTAGCTGTCCAGAGAAAAAATTTCACCTAGGTATGAATTGGTACTTTTTGGGTAATTTCAAAACCGAGGTTTATTTTAGGGTGGGAAATTTTTGTGCCCTATTTTTAGGGTATTTTGAGGACTTTTACGACGGTCACCCCTACCCTTTTGACCCCGGTCAAGATTTTGTTTCGTCTGAGTGTGTGTGGGTTTTTATGTGAACACGTGTGTATACAAGTTTCATTTCCCGGCCAGTTGATGCAAAAGACTGAATAAATGAGGTTTGTAGTCTAAAAGTGTTTTTTGGGGGGTAGGATATTTTGATACTAAGTTCTCTTTTGGGTCGTCATTTATACTTCGAGTACCCCCTCCCTCCCCCGGGAAATATCGACTTTTATTACATTTTCACCTCGGCTGATACGAACCTTTTGTACCATCTCACAATCAAATCCAATGGCGCGCTCTTGCAATAATTGTTGAGTATACTCTTTTTATATATAAGAATCTTTTCTTATGAGGCTGAAAATCGTCAAAATTTCAAGAACATGTAAGAACATGCTGAGGCTGAGAAACATTTACTTTATGATGATAACCTATTGTAAATAATTCACACTGTATTATTAAGAATTTGCTTTTCGGTGGGCTTCTTGGCTAACGGTTTGCAGTGAACAATTTTACATCACATGTTTTTTTATTTACCAAATCGCACTTCTTGCAGGTATATCTCTTGAGACCAACTGGCAAGAAAGTCAGTACCAGCTGCTGCTGCTACTGTACTACACAGGTGTACCACATGCGGTACATGTGTTATTAAAATCAGGAAAGATATTTGTTTAAAAAACATTTGAGGCTGATATCCTGAAAATATTTTTAAAAGCCTCAGATGAAAAATTCGACGTTCTTATAAAAAAGGAGTGTATTTCAAAGCCTCCGAATCAACTTGGAAGCAAGACACAGCAAATAAAAGTGGATTTTTTTCATATCGACTGAGTTACCAGTGTCCCATACATTCCCGTACTGGTCAATTTTTCCGACCCAGGCTACGGAAGTTGTACTCGCGCTTCGGTTCATATTGTCCGTGGGACTAAGACGAAAGTGATGACGTCAACAGCACCCAAATAAGGCATTTGCTTCTCAAGTTCTCTTCCTTTTTCTTTCAATTTGTAGCGAGTTTCGGACTGTTGAGTTACAAAAAATGTCTCAACCGGCCCCTCAGATGATCAAGGGGATTGTGAAGCAGGTTATAAGTCTTCCCTGTATTGTGAAAGTCAGCTGTCAATTTGTGATACATCTCACTATAAGTTTCTCGTGGTGAACTCAGCGATAGTATTTTAAAACATGTGAGTGGTTTCCAGTTCCACCATTTATACAATGAACGTGTTACTTTCTTTCATTCATCCAGATTCTCTCAGGGGATAGCGTAATAATCAGAGGCCAGCCGAAAGGAGGCCCTCCGCCAGAAAGACAACTCTGTCTTTCTAATATAAATGCTCCGAAACTCGCTCGAAGGGCAAACCCGAACATCGAGGGCAGCGTGGAAACTCGCGATGAAGTAAGTACGACGTGTTAAATACTTGGCCTCACGATAGATCCTTTTGTCATAGTTCCTGCTCTGCGACTCGTACTCTCTGCTACAGTTTACTCTTTATCTTATTTAGAAATTTTTAAATAGCGCTATGTTGGTAGGGAGCTGAGAAATGTAGTCAACGAATGTATCGGGGTTCCGTGGCATTTTTTTGTGTTCTAAGCTATCCCTCGTCTAGCCAATCACAATTCACAACGTAAAACCAAAAAGAACAACGAACGCTTGACATTAAAATCGATAAAGTTTTGTTGTATTTTCTTCATTCTTGAATTATAGTATATATGACTGAGTATTGTTAGATTTCGTGACAAACTTCAGCAAAAGTTGTTTCCTCCGATCGTTAGATGAGCAAAATATAAATCTGTTTTTGTCAAAACACAACATGTTGTGTTATTTGCACGCGACGATTGTGTTTTGCTCACTTTATTTTATGACTAAAAGCCAGATTGATAAGAACAAGGCAGAACTAGGAATTATTTTTAAATCTGGTTAAAATAATAGGTTATCTTTTTTTACATTCTTCTAGTTTGTAATTAGTTCAGGTTATATATAAAAATGCATAAAACCCCATTAGCCACTTTCGCTTAACTGTATTTTAAGGTTACAAATGTAGAGCGCAGAAATAGTCCTGAATAGTGTTTTAACTTATATGTCTGTAGAGGATGTTTATAATATATTACTGAACAATATTAGACGATATTACTTAACAATATTAGACTTGAAAGAACCAGTGCATAGACACGAAAACTTTTGGGAGTTTTATTTTTGAGTGATAAAGACTTGTATGTGTATTCAATATTGGGAAAACAGATTTACAGTAGTTATGTTAATGACTTCCTACCGTACATTATACTATATAAAAGGAAAATCTATCATATCGTTGAAGAGGTTCTCCGATTTAGTAAGACTAAGAGAATATGAGAAGATGCAGTCATTGATCTGGAAACTTACCTGCTAGTTTATGCTTTTCAGGTTTCAAATCATAACTTTAATTTGCCATGGCAATTAATTGAACATACAACATTCTTGCCCCATGATGTTATTAATGTAAATTATCCCTATTGTAGAATGAACAGCCTTAGCAAACTGTCTGAGAACTTTTGAGACATGTAATGAACTCTGATCTTGATTGGATGACTAAAAATAATAATCAGAAAAAAATCTTTTTAAGAGGAATTTCTGAAAATATTTTGTTGTTTATAAAAGTATGCTTGGTTGTTTTTGGCTTAGGCAAACACAAAGGTTTTAAAATGTTGTCATAATTAGCCAAAATTTTTGGTAGGTTGGGTGCTAATAAGCCCTTTGCTTCCTCAGTGCCATAAATTAGTGTCTGTAAGATGAATGAATATTGAAAAGCTGCCCTAATTCATTTAGAATACGACAAAACAAAAGATCACTAAAAAGAAGGTTTAAAACTTCATGCAGCTGTTAAATTAAGCATGTTTGAAAAAAATAGCATTAACTATTTTCAAGAGTTGGTTGTACTAATTAAATATGATCTGATCTTAAACAAATTATTATGCAGTTGGTTTAAGAATAATCAACTTACTCTTAACATTAATTAGGAAATCACAACTTATGTTAATAGGCAGCAACAAAATTAATATGCTACGGAAGCTGAGGTTGAGTTAATTATTATTAATTCTGCTTTAGAACAATAATCACTGCAATGAAGTTCAACCTTTCCCTCTTCTAGTATTGGTTATTGATAAGCACTGCCAATAAAAGACCATGTTTGTTAATACATATACATTTGCTATAGATAATTGAAATGAACTAGGTTTTTTGTGGCACATCAAATCTAGGCTACCACTAGACTAGCTGGTAAAACAATTTTTGAATTGGACTGAAAGACAGTGGACAATACAGTTCACATGTAAAATAGGCTTTAAATGAATCGTGTAAATACTGAAAAAGTTGTTCTAACTGTGAGTGTTTTATGTTTCTTGTTAGCCTTTTGCATGGGAGAGTAGAGAGTTCCTTCGGAAGAAACTCATTGGCAAAGAAGTTCTTTTTTCCATTGAGTATAAAGTACCAGGCTCCGGGAGAGAGTATGGCTGTATATTCCTACCAAAATGTAAGTACCAACAAGATGGTTACTGAAATATAAGTACCATAACCATAAGAAAATATTACCAAAATGTAAGTATTACCACAAGGTTGTAACCAGAATGCAAATACAGCCACTGAATTTTTTTTTAATTTCAATCCCAGTTATTTTGGTAAATTCTCCCAACCAGAGGCCATGAATTTTACTTTTCATTTTTAGTAGTAGTCTTTGTTTGAAATTTTCTCATATAATATCATTCTACAATTATTTGAGCGAAACATAGAAAAGTTTTCCTTTTCAATGATGCAGTGGCAAAGCAGTTAGCATGTAAGGCTTGTAATTCTAAGGTCACAAGTTGAAGACCTGGTCAGACCACTGTGTTGTGTCTTTGGCACTTTACCCGACTTGTTCCATTCGACTCAGCTGTATAAACGAATACTTCTCCAGGTGTCTAATCTGTGATGGATGAGTGTTCTGTCCAGAGGGACTTAAAGACTCTTATCCATCCAGTTAGCACTCTGGAAACCAGAGATAGCACCAGCCCAAAGGTTACTCATTAGGCTCTGCAAAAAAGGGTTTAGCCTAGCAAAGCTTTCCATGGCCTCAAGTCTGTCGTTTGCATTTCTTCAGTCTATACTTTTGTAGCTGCATAAAAGCCTTCAACTCCTTAAACAATTGCAGTGTTTTGTAGCAGCTAGATGAACAATAAATTTAAGTTAAGAATTAGTTAAATGTTACTTTGTGTCTTTTTTGTTATGATGCTTGCAGAAAGTTTGGAGAGCTCAAAAGAAGCTATCTCCAGCTTCTCATCAACACACTGTCATTACCTCCCCACTTCCCAAGTTAACACAATAGACACTCAATAACACAAAGTATTTCATTTAGAACATTTGATTGCTTAGTAGCAAGTAGCAAGCTTATGTTATGGTTGTCCAGATCTAATGCTGGTTGTGTATCTAACAAGTTCTAGGAGCTAGGTGCATATACTAATTGTCGTCCAATGCAAAAAGCACTAAAAACATCTATGAAGTTAAGTACTCTGTTCTGATGTTGTTTTTAGCTGAAGGAGAACTTGAAAACATAACAGAATCCATAGTTGCAGAAGGTCTGGTTGAGGTTAGAAGAGGAGGAATTAAACCATCAGAGTAAGTCTCTCTGCATATATACCTATATTAAGACACTTTCAATTTCAAATGGGTAGCAGCAAACGAATATATATAGATCTACTGATGATTATGAGCACTTCAGCACTAGAGAAATATTCATTGAGCTACTAATAATCCACCAAAATTGAAATAGAATAAGAATGGTTAGTGTTGAGTATGTACTCGTCCAGCGAGGCAAGACTAACAAGAGAAAAAAAGCTTAATTCCTTAATTAACTCAATCACAAAGTGTGAGAATTTGAAAGTCACTTTTTTGGTTGTTTTAGTTTTCTTCCTCCAAATGAATTTGAATCAAATTTGATAAAAAAAGAAGACTGACAAGAGAAAAAAAGCTTAATTCATTAACTTTATCACAAAGTGTGACAATTTGAAAGTCACTTTTTTGGTTGTTTTAGTTTTCTTCCTCCGAATGAGTTTGAATCAAATTTGTTACCTTCTTGATGCTATTTTCTATAATATTTTCAATATTGTAATCTGAAATGAATGTGAAGCCCGGGGGGAGGGGTACTTCGAGGTCAAAAGCAAAGTTCTCATTAGAAATTTCAATAGGCGGCCGAAATGTATCAACAGGCGGCTACATTGTTGGTCTGAGTGAACTAACTTGAAGAAGTTTTTAGATAGATATGAGTGCATTCCTGATAGAGGTAGATCGCGAGTTTTTTTTTTTTGGAATTCGGAGACTTTGGCCGGTAGTCCTCTAAGCAAACTCAAATTCAAAATCCGATGGAATTTAACCTTTGTTTGCTAAGAATTTATACATCCTTACCAACGAGATACATTCTACTTCTAATCATTTTTGCTAGCTATAAGTATAGTCAATTCAAAGTGTGCCTTATGTTTTACAAAAAAGCTCGGTATTTTTTTTTTACCTGCACATTTTTAAAGTCAAAGAGAAATTTTACAGCCACTACAGGCGGCTACCTTCGTCCAAACAGCCGGCGGAATTCCGCCGGTTGCCGGCTTCTACTGAGAACCCTGCAAAAGGGTAGGGATGACCATCGGAAAAATCCCCAAAATACCCTAAAAGATACCTTTCAGTTTTAAAATTACCCTAAAAAATACCAATCGAAAGCTGAAATTTTCCCCTGGGTAGCTAGTGGGCCAGCGCTAAGTCCTCTCGTGTTGTTCTGAATGTGATATGCAGTAAATAAAGGCATGTGCATAGTGGAGCGTCGCCAAAGGACATTTTTTTAAACTTCTTATCAGTGTGCATGTTTGCTAAAGCATGGGACTGCAAGTAGTCCAATAGCTTTGCGTTTTTAAACCCTAAAAAATACCAGGCTTGGTTTAACACCAGGTTTCTTTTTACAACCCCTAAAAAATACCGGACTGGCAATTTTAACCCCAAAAAATATGACGGTCATACCTACCATCCCAATATAGGGAGTACCCCCCCCCCCCTCCCGGGATATGAAGCAACTGAATACTGCCACCACCATTTTGGTTGTTACCAAAACAGTAGTTGTCTTCTGGAAGAGGAGTGCTTAAATGCATGGGAAATACTTGTGTGAGGGGCAATAGCGGGAGGAGTTTACATCAAAATGTATGAGAGTCATCCTCAACTTGTAGTTGTAACCTCTGCAAATCTGCACAAAAACCTCTCTTAAAGCTGTTAATTTGTAATTTCATTACGTTACATCATGATTAAACTGTTTCTATACTTTAACCAAGTTTGTTTTCTTGATTCACAGTGACCAGACAAAACTGATTGATTTAGAAGAGCTAGCAAAAGATGCTGGCAAAGGAAAGTGGGCCAAAGAAGCTCAAGGGGTATGCGTAACTTTTAACTACTTAAGATAACTAAAATATCATGATATTTTCTATAAATTATAGATATGTTATGACATACTACTGTAATTTCTCTATTAAGCTCCTTGAATACTTATATAATCTTTTCAAGCACTTTAGAGGGGATTTATGAGAGAGAGGGGGGATGGGGGGGGGGGGCTTAAGAGAGAGGGAGGGCTTAATAAATTCAACAAAATGTATTAATTTTGAGCTATACCCACATTTTCTTGTATTCATGTGCCATTGTCTTCTGAACAGATGAAAGGAAGGACAATAATTATCCATTTTTATGATAGTTGTCGAGTTCTTGCAATACCAAACAAAACTGTCTTGGAAAAAGAACCAAAATAACCATATTGTAAATAGACCATTTAATAGTTTCTAAACAAATGTTCAAGTCTAGATTGATCTCTGCCCATGAATGACTGGGGTTACTAAACTATAAAAATCACCCAAAAGATAAAAGACATATAATTATTTACAGTACACCCTAGACTTATTCATTTCTTGTTGAGGGAGAGTTGGGGGTGCTTATTTGACAGAGGGGGTTTGATAGAGAAGTTATTGTATTTTATCATGTTCTTTTTTAATGGTATAATTGAAAGGGTCCACAGCAAGAAATTATGAGTAAGAGACTTTGATCAAGTTTTCAATTCTTCCTACATTATTTCACAGCTAGTATTCTAGCCAGCCAAAAGAATTGACAGGGTACCCTGAACATAACATCCACTTCTGGTATCCGCACTCTAGATCTGATTTTGCAGTTACAAATTAAAGCATGCAGTTTGAGATTGAGTACTGAAATCACTGAATAATTCATTTTGGCGGAGAATTATAGTGTTTTTGAGTAATCATTCAAAATGCTCAAGAACTTGGAAAAATATTTTAACTGCAATTTTTGTTATGTTAATACGGCTGAGACTCTGAAAACGACAGGGCACTGGATGAAAGTGAGCAGGTGCTGAATAAAACAACAGATCTAGAGTGCAAGGAAAAACATGTCATTTTATCACTTTGGCCAGAAATGCATGCAGTTGTGAAAAATTCGAAAAGTGCACTTTTTCATATTTATTGTGAGACTTGTTCTAACAAGGAAAGCTCTAGTCTGTCTGCTAAAAATGCAAGTCAAATATAACAAAGTAATAAAGGTTGATTACAAGTGTGAATGTTTTCAAAGCAGATTTCTTGAAAGAGCAGCTCGTTTGTTTAACTCAACTTGATCATATAATCGTATTTGATATGGCTTTCATAAAATGTGAATTGATTATGCTGAAATTTCAAGACTTGACTTGAAAGGTTTCCTGCCAAGAGATTTGTCTATTCTCATAGAAATGCCCACTGATCTTGTAACTGAACTAACTCTAATTATTTAATAGTTTTTAACAGAGCTCCAGTTTCAAGGCTAACAAAAACACTCCCATGTTATCATACTGTACAATTTTTGTACACCAAGGTTGGTACTGTAAGGTAAATTAAATTCGATTATGTATAAGTAGTTAAATTTTGCTTCATTTCTTTTATAGCATGTGAGAGAAATTGTCTGGAACGTGGACAACCCTCGACATTTTGTGGATGCTCATCAAGGCAAGGAGTTTGATGGTAAGTTAAGTATTTCTGTGAAACTCAATGCTGAATTCCTCTGAAACAAATTCTATTCACAACTTAGTATAAGAACTTCTTAAAAACTAACATTTTCAACTGTATTTGAGCTTGTGGAGGGTTTCGTCTTGTTGTACCTTTTTTACTTTAAGGTGTGTAGTGTGATGATAACAGTGAGAAAGAAAAAGAAAAAAAATTGTGTAACACTGCAAAATTTTGTCATTTAGTGGGGTTACAGTAAGTGTATAAGATAATTAATTTCAATTATAGCTGGTTTTATTTTCATTGCTTGTACAGTACAATAAGTGGTGACAGGGCTGTGGCAAAGGTTCAATTTGGGCAGGGGAGGGGAGGGGGCACACAGTTACAAAAATGTGAGAAATATTGTGGGGGCCAAACCACACCCTTGTTTTATATTCTCTTAGTCTAGTGAGGGGGGGGGGGGCAGCCCCTCTCCCTGCCATGGATAACGAATTTGCTAGAAGTAATATTCTTATTGTTTGTCATTTTTTGCTTTACAGCAATAATTGAACATGTTAGGGATGGTTGTACTGTTCGGGCTTTTCTCCTTCCGTCTTTTCACCATGTCACACTAATGATGTCTGGTATCAAGGTATGTATGCTATCTGGTCACTGAGCCACCTTGAACAGCTTCTTGTAAATAACATCATGTCATTCTTTTTAGAATACTTTTCTGCACATTCTAGAGATTCCAAAATTCTGTTGATAAAAGCACTCTTGGCTGTATTTGTACAGCAGAGACTATAAACAACCTCACAAGTCTTTAGTTTTACATTTTTTTCTATGCAAAACCTCCTCTGGTTATGCAGGACATTGATGTTACAGTGCCTGATCATGAGCAGTTAGCATGTTCAACTCATAACTCTTTAACATGAGCATGAACTCTAATCAGGCCACTGCGCGCTCCAGGTGACTCAAGCTGTATGAATAAGTACCAGCTTCTGCTTGGCACGTGTTGGATAATGTACGTGACCCAGGGAGTTCAAAGGCTGTCACCCACCCAGGTTCAGGAAAGAATTTAATTAGTTATGCAGAACAGACCTGCCATATCATGACACTTGTTGTTTTTGGGACTAACTAAAGGCCACTTTGAATAATTTGCTTTAGGAAACAACATCCCAATATAAGGTAAATAATCTCATTTTTTTTGTTTTGTTTTGAAGTCCTCCTAAAAAATAGTTTGTATTGTATTTGTATCATTTCAGTCTCCAATGTTTAAGCGTGAAGGAGACAAAGAGATTGCTGAACCATATGCAGATGAGGTATTATTTGTAATTAGCTTTTAGGAAAAAGAATGAAAACTGTAGGTGGATAGATTTGTTTATTTTAGGTTTTTATATGTTTTCAGGCACACTAACATTTGCACACACTTACTTTTAAATGCATGAACTTTTTGATCATCTTGTGCACTCAATTTTTGTTTTTTATTTTTCATGATAATATAAACAAATTCAAGATCAAAGGTTCAGAATATGCTAGTTCTCAAGATATTGACAACAATATGATACTGTAAGTTTTAGTTATAGTTTTCAAGGCAAAGAGACCATATTTTTCCCTTTGATACACACTTATATATATCATTGTTAGTTTGAAACTATCTTTGTTTCATTTCATGGTGGTGTTTGGATGTTGCTTACATAGTTTGTATCTGCTTCTTATTTCAGGCTAAATACTTTACAGAAAGCCGTCTCTTACAGAGAGAAGTGAAAATATTACTGCAAGGTACATATCATTACTCAGTTCATACATATTGACTCTCAACCTGTAAACAAAAATAATAATAATAATAACAATATATGGTAATAAACAGAAATAATAATGTATGGTAAGAATAATAATAACAACACTTTTAAAATTATTATTGTTACAATTATTATTATTATTATTTTTTTATTATTATTATTATTATTGTTATTATTATTATTATTATTATTATACCCAATTTATATTATACCCAGTGGAACTTAAGGCAAATAAGTAAAACTGTTTTCAGTCATTGCAATTGTAAATTTTCTCCAATAGTGGTTGGTATGTCATTGATCTTCTTTTTATACAAAGACTACTCAGCATATTTTGTACTTTCAAGTTCTGTCTGATGTGCCAACCTAATGAGAACCAAGTTAATTTCAACAAATATCAATTCATTTCCTGGTTTTTTTTTGTAAACATTTGTTTTGTTTGTAGTCAGCTGAATAACAGAAATATTGATCTCAAGATTTTTTTTTAAAAGTTTTCAAACTTCCTAGTTCTAGGCTCTTGGTAGCTGTAATTCTGGAAATTTTATTTGAGATGTTTGAATCTTTTTAAATGGCTTTGAGCCCAAATTGCCCTCCAAGTTTTATTCATCAAATGGTTTCATTCAATTTGTTTCAGGAGTCTCCAATCAGAACTATATTGGGCAAGTAATCCATCCAGTAAGTAATCACTGTTTGACATAAAGTTTAATGATGAAAAAGGATTATACAGTAAGTTGCAGACATATGGTTGCAGTACTAGTATGTGTAAGATCTTGATGCTAACTAAAGCTTGAGACTTTCACTTGAAAATCGCACTCTGCCACTGGTTGGTTCCAGGTCACGTAGCAGTTAATCAGTTCAAGACAGGGTTTTTACCACAAGACATAAATCTGAGATTTCCCAGTAATTTTTAAGAAAGAGTTCAAAAAGTAAAAATTATTGTGTCGTCTTAAAATCTTTCTACATATCGTGTTCACCTTGTTCTTTTGTGCACACGGCTGGGTTCACTTTCCTGTGAAGCATGCTCTCTTCCATCCTGACTTTATCAATAATTAGTCTGTATCCATTTGTTTATGTTGTTTAGCACTTTGTCTCCACTCTTTTGATATTAAAAACTGTTTAAGGTAAGGTGTAGGAACGTGTTAGCCCCTATGGGCTGTTTCCTACATTCCACATTTGTAAGAAACTTGTTAAATGAAACTGCTTTAATTTGTAATTTAAAGTTGTAAATAAAAAACTGTTAACTGAGCACAAGAGGTTAATAAGTTGTTTCATATATTTTATTTTCTGATTCAGTTAATTAGAAATTGAAAGAATGAAGGTAAAATAAATTAGAGCAATTATTAAAAAAAGGAAAAAAAGTGTAATTCCCATGGGCATTACAAGACAATCATTCCATTAATTTCAAATTAGTATCAGATTTGAATCATTTGGTTCGTATATAACTCATTGTCTTGTAGCAGCCAATTAGATTGCAGGATCCTGTCAGGTGATATAATGAATAAAAATAGTTGCATGGGGTCTTGATGTTATATTGTAACAAAATATAATCTGCTCTCATATGACTTTGAAGTGACAAAAATATTCTTTGTAGGCAGGTAACATTTCAGAATTATTACTGCGTGAAGGCTTTGCACGCTGTGTTGATTGGAGCATGGCTGTTCTAACATCAGGTCATGATAAACTGAGACAGGCAGAAAAGTAAGCATTAAGCAGTAAATGAAATGAAATATGCTTGTTTTAGTGTAAGTAAGAAAAATAATGTAGTACCTCAAAGTTCTGTATAACAAATCTACTATAGTATAAAAATAAGAGATGAAATTTGTTTGCATGTGAACTACCTTGATAAATAAAAGAAATTACTTTTTATTCATTTTGGAAAAAAATGGCAGTCAATGCCTGTATGTTACTATTGTTTTTACAAAAAACATTCAAAACATCTCGCGATTCGTTAATGCCTAGAGGGTCTGCTGAAAAAGTACTTCAGTGTTTGGGGCTTCCTGTGTCAAGTTAACACCACCCCTAGGCTTTTCACTCACTCTTTCTCTCTTACATAATATATAGGCCATCGCTTTGCATACAATAATCACTAAATTTCATGAACGGAAGGTTAGTGGTCATTAAATCAAAACATTCAAGTATGGTGTTTGCTAAAGAGCTTTGTTTCTTCTTGATTTTGTCAGATTTGCCAAAGAGAAAAGGATTAGAATATGGAAGAACTACACACCATCAGCCCCTATCAATATTCAGAATAAAGAGTTTTCTGGCAAGGTAAGATCCGCAGCATACATCAATACATGATGTTTTTTATCTGACAAGTTAAGGTCAGAGGGTAGGTGCAGTGGTAAGACCTCTGCCTCCCAAACCAATCCTGAGGTCGCTAGTTCAATCCCCGGCCTGGTAGATGGTGGAATAGTCCACTCAGCTTTCCTACCTCCCGGGGACAGTAAATGAATACCAGTATACAGGGACTGCTTTGAAGCAGCTGCCAAATGCGCCTGTACATGTTTCAAGTCCGCTAGTTGTAAACTGGTCATCGTAAAGCACCTTTGAACATGTCCATGTTGAAAAGGCGCTGTATAAAAGCAACTTTGACTTTTATATGAGCCTGTTTCATTGTAGTTTTGCCGACTTTCTTGCGATATTTACGAAAAATATGATACTAGTGACAATATTGTAACTATCATTGTAATTGTAAGAACAAAAATTAGTTTCAGGATGAAAAGAAAGGATCTAAAATTCTAAAGTCTGAGCGATAGGATGTCATCATGATGTTTCAGCCTTTTCTTGAACTTTTACACATAACTATCAAATAAATGATTTTCATCCAGAACTGAATTTTAAGTTAATGTGTTTTTTTATTGACCAAGCCCTTTTTAGATAGGTAGGTTGCAAACTTGTAATTGGAACCTTTTATCTTTTTCAGGTGATAGAAATTGTCAATGGCGATGCTGTTGTTGTGAGGCTGCCAGATGACACACCAAAGAAAATACATTTGTCGAGTTTAAGACCACCAAGGTATGCATTCTGATCTAGTTCCTGAAGAATTATATTTGTATTTTAATAACTAAATGCGTGGTCAATCCAAGAAAAATTTGCCCGAGGTCTTTCACCATACATACGATCAAATGATGTTGCTAAGATATTTATTACGTGGCTTTTCTGACATAACTTCTGCCTGGTTATCCTAGTTGGTATGGTGCCAGTCTTTCATGCAGGAGGCCTGGGTTCGATTCCTGCCTGGACCCTCACTGAGGTCTTAAAACAACTGAGGAGAAGGTGGTGTCTTTGCTCTAACATTGACAACGGTTATAGGGGACCTCGGCTCCTGTTGTCTGTTCTTCCGTGACTTTTTGAGTAAAAAATTCAAGAACCTAAAGCTAAACTTCCGGGAAATTCTGGCGTAATCCAGTCCTCCAGTGGACTAATTGCAATGTGTGAAACTAATATAATAATATAACAATCACAATTAACGTTTATTTCTTACTATAAGTTTATTAATTTAATTGTTCTTAAGTTTAACTTAAAATCACAGCAATGGTGTATATCCTTATATAAGAAAGCACTTGTTGTTCTCATTTTTACTTTTTTTTCTACAGACTGCTTCCTAGGGAAGATGGAACACAGGTTTGTGTATACCCAAATACTTTCTGTTCGACTTGTATTTTGCTCATTTTTCGTAACGTTTGTTTGTCAACAGTAATGGTTGCGATGATAATTGTGATTTCGTTAGAAACTTTTACGGCTTTTTTCAACCCAACTTCAAATTAGACTAACATCAACAGTGCAGATGACTCGATAACACTGTTTATTTATTGTCTTCCAACTTGTGCTGGTACTTTTTAATCTTTTGTTATCTATTTGTAATCTGTTAATAGGACCCACTGCCCTCTGGAAAGGACGGCAAACGATCCAGACCTCTTTATGACGTACCATACATGTTTGAAGCCCGGGAATTCCTCAGGAAAAAACTTATAGGAAAGAAGGTATAGCAAACGTCAGTTTTTCTTGTACCAAGATTAACTCTTGCTAGCTATTACTGTATAAGGAATGGGATTTCGGCGTTTACGTATAGACCGCCCTGTTTTCTTTGTGCGTTGTTGTATTTTTCCTGCAATTCCGCTTTTCTAGTATTCTTCAGGATTTTGTCTTTACTACTGGATTTATAGTGATTCCAGATGAATCATGCAACCCTTGTCAGTTTTCCATTGTACTAGCCAGGTTTAGCTTGTATAGTAGGCTTATAGCCAGAATAGTTTTGCATGCAGCAACTGCAGTTTGATTTGAGGCTTGGCGCTTAGACCTAATAGCCTGAAACGAAATTTGCAGAGTAACAGAATAGTTAGTTTTGTAGGTAGGTATATAGGTAGGTAGGTATATAGGTAGGTATGTAGATAGGTAGATAGGTAGGTAGATAGGTAGGTAGGTAGGTAGGTAGGTAGGTAGGTAGGTAGGTAGATAGGTAGGTAGATAGGCAGGTAGGTAGGTAGGTAGGTAGGTAGGTAGGTAGATAGGTAGGTAGATAGGTAGGTAGGTAGGTAGGTAGATAGGTAGGTAGATAGGTTGGTAGGTAGGTTGGTAGGTAGGTAGGTAGGTAATTAGGTAGGTAGGTAGGTAGGTAGGTAGGTAGGTAGGTAGGTAGGTAGGCAGGCAGTTAGGTAGGTAGACATATTTAGATTTGTGGGTAAGTAGGTAGGTTAATAGGAAAATAGGTTGAAAAGTGGGTGGGTAGGTAGGTAGTTGGATATAAAGTAAGTAGGTAAGTAGTTGTGCAGCCCCCTTATGTAATCATTGCTTATCTTAACTTCTTTTTGATAGTAAATACCAAGTCTTATTTCATTATCTTAAAGGTGCTAAAGGTTCACGATTGTTTGCTATAAGTAATTTGACCGAATCCTTTAATCAATGAATAGTTTCTTACGATTACGAAAGATTTAGTAGCAGACTCGTGAATATTTTTAACAAATAAACGACAACTTTAAGTTTCTTTACAGACGTGTTTCGGCAGTGACTTCTGCCTTCGTCAGTGCTTTAATGAACGGGATAATGCTTTGAAATAATCGATCAGGCATCAACTTTTTATGATTTGCAAATCAAATAAGCGCTGCATATCCTTTAGGAGAAGCCCTCGCTAATGTTCAAGTCAAACACTTCAATACCAAACTTTAACTGTAAAGTGCCACCATTGTATTTAACATAATTCTATTATCCCAGTATCAATCACAATGGTTATTATTTTACCTATAAGCCAGACGCTGCCAAGACATGTAAAGAAACTTGAAGTTGTCGTTTATGTGTTAAGAGTATCTAATGTTTTACTTGTTTACAGGTAAACGTTGTGATAGATTATATCAAACCCCCTAATGATGGGTTCCCTGAAAGAACTTGTGGTACAATTACGATTGGAGGAATTAATGTTGCAGAGGCTTTAATAAGTAAAGGTGAGTCACAAACAACTGTCATTCACCACAAAGTGCTGTTTGTGATTATTCCTGATTAGTACAGTTACTATCAAATATTGTCTCGTCGTCCTCAAATGAATAGGTAATTATTAGTGCAATACAATACAATACAGCACATTTTATTCACAATTCCAATTTTTATAAGATAAGAAAAAAATGTATATTTAAGTCAAGTATTGTTTAAAGTGATTGAAGCAAGTAAAACTAAATATGTATGACAAATTAGGAAATTCCTAGTGTCTAAATTAACTGTAGGTTTTCTAGTTAGACATTAGTTTAGAATACTTATTTTACTTTTCGCTTCCGATCAAAATTAAAAGCGTGAAATTTACAAGTGTAATGTATTACATATTCTCTGCGTGTCAGCGTTTTTCTTTTCGTTATTTATAAGGTTTTGCAACTGTGCTACGACACAGACAAGATGACGACCATAGATCTTCGCATTACGATGAACTACTGGCTGCTGAAACGAGAGCTATAAAGAATGCTAAAGGTCTTCACAGCAAGAAAGAAAATCCTATTCACAGAGTAGCGGATCTTTCAGGGGTAGATGTCTTTGTGATCTTATAGGACAACTTCTCCAGTGAGATGCATAGAATTGGATGATAATTCGTTGTGTTAGTTTTGGTTAGAGATTGTTTGTTCCTCTGTATTTGTGGTAAATTTAAGATGTGTTGAACATGACGATAAATACATGTAAGTGTGGTAAGTTAAGGTTACGTGGAACAAAGTGATAAGTCATCGTGATAGGTCTGAGTGGAGACTATTTGTTCCTCAATGTTCATGCTAAGTTAAGGTTACGTGGAACACAGTGATAAGTCATCGTGATAGGTCTGAGTGGAGACTGTTTGTTCCTCTATGTTCGTGGTAAGTTTAGGTTACGTGGAACACAGTGATAAGTCATCGTGATAGGTCTGAGTGGAGACTGTTTGTTCCTCAATGTTCATGCTAAGTCAAGGTTGTGTGGATCATAGTGATGAATCATCGCGATAGGTCTGAGTGGAGACTGTTTGTTCCTTAATATTCAGGCTAAGTTAAGGTTGTGTGGAACACAGTGATAAGTCATCGTGATAGGTCTGAGTGGAGACTGTTTGTTCCTCAATGTTCATGCTAAGTTAAGGTTGTGTGGAACACAGTGATGAGTCATCGCGATAGGTCTGAGTGGAGACTGTTTGTTCCTTAATGTTCAGGCTAAGTTAAGGTTGTGTGGAACACAGTGATAAATCATCGTGATAGGTCTGAGTGGAGACTGTTTGTTCCTCAATGTTCATGCTAAGTTAAGGTTGTGTGGAACACAGTGATAAGTCATCGTGATTGGTCTGAGTGGAGACTGTTTGTTCCTCTATGTCCGTGGTAAGTTTAGGTTACGTGGAACACAGTGATAAGTCATCGTGATAAGTCTGAGTGGAGACTGTTTGTTCCTCAATGTTCATGCTAAGTTAAGGTTGTGTGGAACATAGTGATGAGTCATCGCGATAGGTCTGAGTGGAGACTGTTTGTTCCTTAATGTTCAGGCTAAGTTAAGGTTGTGTGGAACACAGTGATAAGTCATCGTGTTAGGTCTGAGTGGAGACTGTTTGTTCCTCAATGTTCACACTAAGTTTAGGTTGTGTGGAACATAGTGATGAGTCATCGTGATAGGTCTGGGTGGAGACTGTTCCTCAATGTTCATGCTAAGTTTAGGTTGTGTGGAACATAGTGTGATAGGTCTGAGTGGAGACTGTTCCTCAATGTTCATGCTAAGTTTAGGTTGTGTGGAACATAGTGATGAATCATCGTGATAGAACATGGCGATGAGTTGTGTTAGAACTGAGCAGGGATTGTTTTGTTGCTGTATGTTGTTGGTAAGTTTTGGATGTGTGGAACACGGTGGTGAGTCTTCGTGATAGGTGTGAGTAGAGATGTTGATTGATTTATGTTCGTGGTAAGCTTAGGATACGTAGAACGTGATGAGAACTGAGTAAAGATTGTTTGTTCCGTAGAGACTGTTGGTTACTTAAAACTTTTTGTCAAGAAATGACTGTTTTACAAGAGTTCTCCTGGATGCATGTCCTTCCACCGCGTCTTACATGCCTTGTTATTTTAAATCTTCTGTGTTACGGATCTTGGAACTTTATTTGCTTGTATTACATGTGTTATGTTGTTTGTATAAAGTAATTTATTTTTGCTTTTTACAGGAAGCCGCCAAAGCAAAACAGTTCTTTCCATTCTTACAAAGAGCAGGTCGTTCTGCGGCAATTGTTGAAGTAAGTCATCTGCTTTGGTTTCTAGAAAAAGCTAAGTAACTATTGTTTTGTCTCGTTGAAAGTTTAGACAGTCGTAGTGATCTTTATTACCAGACTTGTAAAGTGGTTAAGGTGAATGAAAACGTTCACTTGATTAAATACGACGAACACTTTGGTTCAATGAAACACTTGAATCGTGGCTGGCTAATCGATGAACATGTTCCACCAAAACGAATTGAGGTCTGCGTTATGAGATTAGTGCTTTTATTGAACCGATGTAATGAATCGTTCATCAAGCTTCAAGATATTATTACATGACGAAAGAAGGTCGTAAAAAAGTTTAACCCTCGACAAAGCCGGGGATCGAACCCAGGGCCTCAGTAATTAATCCATGTTCCGACAGTTTACAAGTTCATTAAGCTAAATGCCCGACAGATCACGCTAAATAGAATCTGATATTTGAATTGAACTTCTTCTTGAACTTTCAGTTTGTTGCTAGTGGTTCCAGGCTGAGGCTTTACCTACCCAAGGAGACATGCCTGGTTACATTTCTATTAGCTGGTAAGAAAAACGTTCCTTACATATTGCATACGAAATAAGTCCTTTTGGTAATGAGAAAATGAGTGTTGATCAAACAGAGCGAGCTACTAATGATGAAAAGTAAAATTCTCCCAAACTTGTTCCATGAAAAGTAAGGGCTCTAGTTGGGAGAATTTATCAATACAACTGGGACTGAAAGGGTTAAGCATATCGTCTGCTTATACAGGGCTCACTCAGTTGTTACTTTGTTGCAATTGCTCGTATTAAAAGAAAGCTTATCTATACCACAATATAAACTTATCTTTAAAGTTAGTTCGTTTAAGTTTTAGTTTGAACTTGATTTGCCTTTTCCTTTCCTGGCTAATCGATGAACATGTTCCACCAAAACGAATTGACGTCTGCGTTGTGAGATTAATGCTTTTATTGCGTAGATATATATTGACCCGTTCATCAAACTACAATACATTATTACATGATATCTTATCAGATATAAATCGAACTTGATGAATAGAACTTGAGTTGCCTGTTTCCTTCCGTAGGAATCTCGTGCCCACGAGCAGGTCGAATCCTTACTGCGCAGGGAATAATTAATGGTGAAGGCGAACCCAGTGGCGACGAGGCTTTGGCTTTCACACGAGACTTGGTTCTACAGAGGGAGGTACGTACACTTACTTACTAGTTCTGTTCCTTCTCTCCAAATAGAGTATAAGCGAGTTTCTGCTGACAGCATTGTTTTTCATTCTGCTTTATTAGCCTACTTAAGTCAGAGAGAGAACAAAAATAAACAACAACTGACTTTAAAACTTAAGAATGTTTATCAAAATTAACGAGTGACCGAACTTTCGGCTCTTTATGTGTAGTTTCAAAGACAAAATCACTTTTCAAAAAATGCAAGACAGCTGGAGGCAAGAACGATAATGGGCCATACATTTTTGTAAAATTTCTAATGTTTAAGACCACATCACGGAAATATTACTCAACGTATCTGTCTCATATTATCAGAGAAAGTTTGTTCTGCAGAAACATTTCATTCAGATCCTTGTTTCTGTAGCTGAATTGGAAAGAGTGAGTATGCTAATATGGAAAAAACGTAAACAAAAGCTCGCCTTTAGAAAAGGCGTCATTTTAGTGTGTCAGTTTAGTAACTAATGAGAAAGCACTTTTTGTATTCTGTTTGTGCTTTGCATTGTTTCTTCCTTTTTAAGAGCACAACAACTTCTAAGAGGTTTGACAATAAGATCCATTATTTCAAACAAGTGCACCATTCTAGCATAAGTAAGCCATTACTGTCGCATACCTGAATTCCGTGCTCATTGAAAAACATTGAAATAATGGCCTAAGTATAGACTTTTAAAACAACTGCGGGATTGTGGAACCTGTAAAAGTATTGAAAGAGTTATAGCTAAGGATATGACGCAAGGCCACAGCAGAGCGACTCGTATCAAAATGGAACACAACGGTCGAACAATTCTCTTTGCCTTTTTGTTCATTTTTTAATTTATGAAAAAGTGTCAAAGTTTATCTATGGGAAACACACGATACTATGAACTGAAATTTAAACATTACGTTTTTCTTTTGGGAGTTATGAGGCATTCGAGGTGGCGACAAGCACTTTGTCTTATGAAAAACAGCTTCGATAGAGTTTTATGAGAAAAAAGAACTAATTGAAATGTGAGGGAGGGTGGAGGGGGCGGGCGCTCTCCTACAGGTAGACAGACAAAGAAATGGACAGTAAGACGAATAAGAGATAGTGTTCGAATGTGTTAGTAGAGATCGTAAACGCTTGACTCAAGAACTGTTCTTGGACGGCCCACCACAGGTGGAAGTTCAAGTGGACTCAGTAGACAAAGCGGGCAACTTCATTGGCTGGTTGTTTGTGGGAGATACAAACCTGTCTGTCGCTTTGGTTGAGGTATGCTTGTTAACGTTAACCCTTCTGCGCCAATTATGACCAGTTTGGAAAATCTCCTAACTTGTAGCCATATATTTTCAGGAAAAATTTTAGGAGAAATTTCTTAAAATCATGTCCAAGAGAAACTCTTTGGAGACCAGACTTTTCATTCATTTATTCGTTCGTTCGTTCGTTCATTAATTCCTTACCTTTATCGTTCATTAGATAATTTGTTCATTCATTCTTCCATTCGTTCGTTCGTTCACTCATTCATTCATTCGTTTACAGCATCTGGAAAAATCAAATTTGTTTATGTTTAAGCTAGCATGCAGGTATCATGATGCGAATCGAGGATTCTAGTTGTAATATGATTAAAGTGCTTCTACGATTGTAATCTAAAGTATGATGAATGAAAAAATAATAATATAATTTTTAAAATTCCTCAAACTACTTAAGTATATTTTCAAAAACTATCATCACTTCATTTAATGTCAAAGCTTAACGGCTTGTATTTCATTGTGAATGTGAGGAGAGTTAAAAAAAGATATTGATAAACTCTGTAGGCACAAAAATATTTTCTGACTAGAAAATGGTGCCCCACCCCCTCTTTTTTGTCTTTTGCTAAAAAACGTTGTCTGTGTTGTTTGTTCCAATAGGAAGGCTTGTCGTCTGTCCATTTTACTGCTGATAGATCGATCTATTACTCGCGTTTACAAGTAGCAGAGGAATCAGCCAAGTCCAAGAAGCTCAAGGTAGTTATTCAAAATATAATGTGAGACATGTGACAGTATTCACTCTGCTATTGGGTATGTACATTTGACCGACATCTGATGTCACATCCAGAATAGCACCTTTCCGCATTTCTCTGTTCTTTGAGTAACAAGACTTATTGATCACGCTGGGGGGAAAATAGATGTATTATTTGTGTACTGTGAAATGTAGTGGTTTTTTTTTCATTCATTTTGAGGAGGTTAGAAGTGTTCTAAAGGCTCTGCTGGATGTACAAGTGGTAACAGTAATACCAACACTTAGCTTAAATTGATTATCGTACAGACAAGTGGAAAACTATTAGTGTGTTGGTTTGGTACTAAATAATGCTTTTTTTCATTAGATCATATTTTACGTGTTTTAATGTGACACAGCGATATTTTTGTTCTAGACACAATCCATACACGTGTACCTTACTGTGTCCTGATTTTTTTCAGTTATGGGCGAACTACGAGGAACCGAAGGAAGTGGTCGTCGTTGAAGAAACTGAAAGAAAGTGTAATTATAAAAAGGTACCTGAATTTTCGTTCGGTGTGAGTTGGGAGCTTTCATTGTGCGAGTGTCTCTGTAAATGATATTCATTCCTTGTTGGCTTTCTCGCCATCCAGGTCGTCATCACTGAAGTTGGACAGAGCCTGAATTTCTGGGCGCAGAGTGTTGACACAGGCAAGAACGATACGTACAAGTTTTACTTTGCTGTATGCTTTCAACTAAACTGAGCTACGTATCGATCGGGACAAGCACGGTGCTTTAGTTTTTACAAAAAACAAAGTAGTAGTTGATAGCCGAGAACATTTACAAACACTAGTATATCTCAAGCTCATGATTATGCTGTTGGTATTTAAACCATCGAGAAGAGAGGTCTATTTCCGTTTGCCTTCGTAGTTAGTATTTTCGATCAAAACGAGGCTCCGTCAGGGCGCGCAGTGCATTCTGGAGGCATCGCAATGAATTCTGGTAAAAGGAGAGCAAACCTATGAAATCATACTTTTTTCTAGATTTTTATTTTGAGTTGCAGTTCGCTCCCTCCACAGCAAGAAATATACTCATATCATTAACCATTCAATAAGTAAACACTGTATATACTATGACTAACCAAAATCATCAGTCATTTTCGTACTTACTCTTCCTCTGTCTGTTCTTTTAGGTTCCCAACTGGTGCAGCTGATGACAGACTTACACAACGAACTTACCACTAACCCACCCCTCCCTGGGTCATATACTGCTCGTAAAGGAGATCTGTGTGCTGCTCTGTTCGAAGACAACAGCTGGTACGTGGTGCTGTGTTGTACATTGTGTTTCGTGGTATGACAATTAGGCTCTGACCAAAATTGGGTGATTGTCTCGTAACTTAGTCTTTCATCAATAGCAGTTGTGCCAGCGTTAACCATTTGAGACAAAAACCTTGCTGCATTTAGCCAACTTCCTAAATGGCAGACGTAACGTTTGCCAACAAACTTTTTCAAACCAAAACATCTTCCACATATGAAACAAAGAAGACTTTGTCTCGAATCACTAATCAAGCAACAGCAATAGCTGAGGTCTTCTTTTACTGTTAAATAATGCTGTTGCCGTGGCCGTGGGAAGTATTTTGAAAAAAAAACTTTTTCTTCCCCAGTTACAATAATACTATATCAATTATATGTGTACTGGAAAAGAGTTTGTTGAACAGGCGATGGGCTACTACAACTATTTGTTGTAGACTTTCTACAATACAGTGCAATCCCGATATAATGAAGTCCTGTTAAAACAAAGTGATTTTTGGGCCCGGCATTATATAGTAATTTGAAAAGGTAAAAAATCCTGATCTAGTGAATCGCATTATAACGAAAACCCCGGTATAACGAACCAAGTTTTGGATCCTAGGCCACATTTTACCAGATATAATGAAGTTCACAAACAAAGTACTAGTTTGTTGACATACTGCATCGGAAATTTCCAGTTTCTTGTTTGTTCTATGTCTCATTCACGTGCATCCTACTTGATTCCGATGCAATCATCACTTTTGGTAAATAACTCTTTGTATTATTCAGTTTAAGCTAGACGTTTTGAGAACAAGTAATTGACACGGCTATTATATCGTCTTTGTCCTCCTTATCTTGGATGAGATTTCCTAAGTCTTTAATTATCGTGGGGTTTTTTTTGTGATAACACATTTAGCTTGCAGGCAGTTATTAAAATCTCTGTATAACGATGTTTTTCGTGTTTTTTTTTTTCGTTTATTACGAGCCCGTTAGAACTAAGTAAATTGTCCAGTACGTTGATGCTTCGTTGTATGGGGGCTGCACTGTACACGTTCAGTTCGTAGGTATTTTTAAACTTCTTAAGTGTTTCCTTATTTTTAGCTTTTGGACCAAGGTAAATAGCATTACAGAGTTCCAGCTACGCTATAGACAGCTCACGTGACACCTTGTTTTACATTTTGCTTTGAGTCTTGCTGCCCTCGTTATCTTGGAAGATACAACTTCTCTTTCACTCACGCTGTGAATGCCGTTGTTTCCCAAGGTACCGTGCAAAAGTCGAAGCTGTTTCATCGCCCAAGGAGATTCGTGTATTCTACATCGACTATGGCAACGTAAGGTTCTGCTGAGTAAGCTTTTAAAATAGCTTTTGTGTAACAGGGAACTTGTTCAGTGTGTATTAAGTACAACGACTACAATTGACTATCATCGTCATTCATTGGTTAAAATCTGGTACCATCTCCCGTTTAGATCTAGGTCTTTGTTTAAACCAAGAATTGGCGTAAGGTGCTTGAAGTACGACAGGAAGTCAAACACACAAGGACAGATTTCTGACCAAAATCACGACAAATTTCCAGTACAGCATTTCAAACATTGATTTGCTTTCTTGTTAAAGTTTCTCTTGCAAACTAGTCCACCACTGCAATGATACAAAATTTGCAGCCGTTGTTTCTTCTTGGCAAGAAATACAAAAGAGTTATTTAAGAACTGTTCAAGTATATTAACTTTTATTACTTATCAAGTTTTCTGTGTCTGTTTTAGAGAGAAGTGTTGCCCCTTTCAAAGCTGTGTCCATTGCCGCCTTCCTTCCACGGGTAAGAGTTTTTTGTCTGTATTTTGCATTACAAATCACTGCTCTTAATCTATCTTGTTTGTGATTGCGCAGAGTAATAGTTCATGGTTATCGTTTGTCTATCATGTTAATGTACGCAGAGAAAGCACTCGAGGAGCTAGAGAAGCACTAGGCCACGATAAACCATGAACTATTCTTTTAGAGCATTCGGGCGCTCAAAAGGACAAAAAAATAACCTTATGTTACGATTGTCCTGATGCACGGGTGGCCATGTGTTTGTCGATTCATAAACGCACGCACGTCATGCAAAAAGTGCGCGAAATGCACGCTCACGTCATACAAAAAGGCGCAAAAAACTTCTATATATGTAGTTTATAATTTTGTTTTGCTTCTGTTTGATAGTTTTCCGCCCCAGGCTCTGGAGTACTACATGGCCTTTGTATCCTTACCAAAAGATGTAAGTACCTCGATCTTAGCCGAGTCCTTCCACACTCATTCAGCTGTAGTTATTTAGTTTGCTTTATAGAACAACCTGAAAACTGGAAACGTTCAAATGAAGGTCACTTTGTAAAAGGGAAGCTCCAATTCAAAACTATTTATTAGGTCTATAAATGCATCAGTTTAAGATCCTGAAATGTACTTTCTAAAGCGATTCGCCTGTTGCTTATCTGCAAAATGAATGAAAAAAGTTATTCAATCCCGTGGAATCCACCATATTATACTGACGTCAAAAGAATCAGGTCTATTGCATTGTTCAGACAATTTTATTGCTTGCATTTTTCGTAGAAAAGAATAAATTAACGTTTTTCTTCGTAAGCATCTTGACAAAAAGCTTGCATTTCTTCGATAACATTTGCAATTTGACGTTGTGCTGTTGCGATTTAAATCGCGGGCTCAAAGATGGCGGCGCCCTCAGCGTTCATCTTGCTTCTTTTGTAAATTATCTTTATGGACGCGATGGCCCTAAAAATTACTTTTTCTATAAACCCAAATAGATGTTCTCAAAAACTGAAACAAATAGTTTTAGAGTGAAGTTTCCCTTTAACTGTTATTCGCTTTGTTTAAAGTGGGCCTGGTCCGAGCTGGTTGTAGCAACCATTATAAATGCATACATTGTGGGTAATTAGCAGAGGCGCGTTACTAAGATCAAGCGTTGTGTCTTTTCTAGGTTGAACAGGTCGCAGACGCCTTGGATGCGTTCAGAGCCAAAGTGCTGGTGAGTGTCTGTCACGTGAATAGTGTACATGAGAATCTTGATTACTTTCAACTCACTTTGATCAGTTTTGACGTAAATTGTTAACCTACATTAATCTTTTTTTTTAACAGAACCGACAGTTTTTACTAAATGTGGAGTACAAAGGGCCAGGACAGGTAACTATAGTGATTGAACAAAACAATTTTACTTCGTATTTTTTTTTTTTGTCGTTGATCTTTCAAGCAACAAGACTTTCCAAAGGTAAAGCAATTTTTGAGTTGATAAATCTCCATTGTGATTGGCGGTTAAATTTGCCGCGCGTTTTTGAGTATAATTTTTTGGTTGTCGGGTTTGCATTTTATTAGTATCTTTTTGGTCAATTTTAAACTTAATTAAAAAACAAAATCGAAGTCATTCCATAGAAAGAAATCCCATTTAAGAACAATATTGCAAGCAAATTGCTAAGTCTTAAGTTATATTAATCTGTCAGAAATTGTACCCGCTGCGCAAAACTACAGCAAAATTCCTATCTATGATAATTCAATTTTTTGTTTAAAGAATCTGTGGCTTCCCAGGTTTTGATTTGGTACGTTTGTTTATTTAGTTGTTTTGTTGTGGAAACGATTCTGCAGATACAAAGATTCACTATCCAATAGTTGTGAAAACGATTCTGTAGGTTTCGCTATCCAACACTAAATGAAAGTTTTCTTCTGGTTTCATTTGAAGAAAACATGTGCCTCGCATTGAGCTCCGTAGATAATATATTTTCTGCCAACAAGCCGCCAGAAAAACCGTAAATGTCAAACTGCGCAAGCAGTTCATAGATTAATATTATTTTGCTCTTAAACCCTTAAAATTATTTTTCCTCGCAGGAGTTTGTGACGTTGGTTATCGAGGGCGGAGAAGATCCCGGGAAAGCTCTGGTGGCGGAGGGACTGGTAACCTTTGAAAAGCGTAAAGAAAAGAGGTTGCAGAAAGTGTTGGATGACTATTCGCGGGCGCAGGAGACGGCACGCAAAGCCAGGGTTAGTACTCGAGGTTTGCTTCAGACCGACGAAACTTTTGGACAGCGGTTTTACTCTCCAGTTATTCAAACCCGGATTCCAATATGCAAGTAATCCAATTTCACTCAGCACTCAACGCGATTTGAGATGTTTCTTTGAAAAATGAGTCAAACTGGCAAAGGGATTAGGTGCTTTGCCTCTCTCGATTTCTTTGGAATAAGAAATTCCTGAAAAGTGCAATATTACTGCTTCACAAGTTTTGAGGAACTTTTCGTCCTTCCTTCTGGAAGGAAACCGTTAGCAGTGACACTTAACCCTTATAATTTCAAAGAAAAAAGTTCAAAAAAACATACCTGGTCATCGAAACAATTTACTGCATATCGCGATCTCTTTTTGCGCTTTGTGTACAATTGATTCACCTTCCTGTGAAGCGTGCTCTTTTTTGGTTTCTGCTTACCGTATATGTACTCAGTAGATTATATATTTGTTTAATTATTTGATATTTTGTTAGATGTAGGTTGTTATCTACGCCTTGTACTTTTACATTAGGCCCGCTTTAAATGCCGTGCCACAGGACTTAGAACTGCACGAATCCGACTTCAGCACGCTTGGCGTTTGAAACCAATCCGCGCCATAGTCGAATAACACGACAAGCTAACCCGTGCCAAGGGACTTTAGTTCGGGCTGAGGTTTGTTTCAGACGCCGTGTCTAACCCGTGCCAGTGTCGAGTTAGATTAGCGCGACTGTATCACGGCGTTTCAAACGGGCTTTAGGCCTGGGACAAGTTTTTCATAAGTCGAACTAAATAGGCCTTATGCATGTTTACGTCAAACACCCAAGCCTCGCTTTCGAATCGAAAAATTGTGAATATTTTCATAAATCAAATGCCAAAGGGTCCACAGATGAAAAGAATTCCTTCGTGAACACGGTTTGCACGAGCAAAATAGTCACACCTACTTCTTGAATACGAGGTTTAAGGGTGAAATTCAACATACATAAGGCCTATTGTAGTTCGTGTCGACCCAAATCAATTTTTTCCGAGTGCTCAGGTCAAACGTCGAACTCAATAAGACGAACCAAATAAGAACACGTTCTATCCGTCTTGAGCAGACGGATAGAACGTGTCAGTCGATCGAAAAAGATCATTCGACTCATGAAAAATTCGACGTTTGTCCCAGGCCTAACTTGTTATCTGAAAATGATGCGCCTTACAAAGTTGTAAATAAACTAACAATTTATATTTATCACTTCTGCAGAAGAACCTGTGGCGTTATGGAGACTTCACTGAGGATGATGCGCGCGAGTTCGGATACCCGGTCGGCCGTTAGTCTTGCATCCTTTCCCATGCACGGTGCCACCGGGTCCAACGTGGCTTCGGCAGGCGTCAGGAAAATAAAATTATTGAAACAAATCAATGTATTTGCAGCAAGTTCTTAAAAAGACTAGCTCAATTTTTCTGTCACAAATAGCAATCAAAAATATTTTCCAACCAACCAAACCTCGAGGATTTTTCACAGAATTCTATTTTAATTAATATGAAAGTTAATAGTTAGCTGGTCTCGGATTATTTATCCCTGGAATAAACGTGAAACTGCAGATTTTGTGTTACTGTTGTTAAATATTATTGGGGTAGCGTTTAGTTTACTTGTCGAAACTTGCTTCATTCTATGTTAAGGGAATTCTCCAAGCAATTTGCAGTTTGATAATTTCCTTTGTAGCTATTTTTCAAAAGACGGCGCGCGGGAAATTCAAACCGTAGAAATGATTATCAAATATGGACACAGACTTGGCAAAGGTTTTATATGAGACTACTAACATTATACAGTGGAGGATTCCTTAAAGCGTAGTAGGTCCTTGCGCGTTTTTATACTAGTACAGTATAGGTGGTTCGTCTCGTATGGTTTCTGTTATAATACTGTTAGTGTAAAAGATTATTTACTTTCCCCATGTTAGAAATAAGGTTAACTCTTTCTTTTTATATTCTTGCTTTTAGCAGTTGATTTCATTTGCTACTTCTTAGCTGTAGCAGCAACAGCAGCTTAGTAGTATTAGTAATAGCAAGTACTCGAATGAAGGGCTTCTTGTAAAACTTTGGAGCTATGGTTACAAGATGGGGATTTCCAGGATCATACCGTTAACGCTCTAACAACCCCCCTCCCCCGATCCCAACATAAAGGGTGAAGGAGCAAAAAAAAGCAGGAAATTTTCTATTCTCGTCGTTTCCAACCTCGAACTTCATGTATTTTATTCTTCTCAAGTTCCTTGTCACGGAAAGTAAGCCGGAGGTTTTCTGAAAAAAATGAATGGAACTCGCCACCATTAACTACTCGGATGATTAAAAATGATGAACGTAGCACTCAATTTTTATCTTCTATCTAATGACGTAAACGAACAAACAAAGGTATAAGTATAAACAAATCTCTTGTCACCCTGAAGAATACTTGAAATGAACTTTTTTTGAGCTTCCATCTTGATCAGATCTGATAGTTATACAACTGGGCCCAGTTGTTCAAAGGCCGATTAGCTAACACTTTTTACCGACGTTCTTCCGACGATTCAACCTTACAGATTTTTTGGAATCGACAATTTTTTCCGTGGAAGATCTAAACATTATTTCATGAGATTCGTAAACCTACTACTACTATTACTGCTAGAATTTTGGCTTAACCGAGGATTGAAGTTAAACAGCCTTTGAACAACCTGCAATACATTCATATTTGTTGCAAAACATAAGACAGTGTATCTAATCAAGCTTTAATAATCAGAAAGAAATGTACCAAAAATATTTCTATCATTGTAACAGTACATAATATTTTACAGTAATTTCTCGGTGAATAAATACTGTATGCCCTTGTCCATCCCGGTAGATTCCCATGGGTCACTGCGCCAGTGTGTGCCACCCGGCTTTGGTATTTCTTAATTACTGCCTTTGCAACGCTTACGATGGGAATGTTTGGTGGCAAGTTATCATTTACAAAATAGCTCGAGCTGCATTATGATAAAAATGATACATTAGCATATGTTCTACTTTGCTTTCTTTATCTTGACCACAAAAATTCCACTAAGCCCAAAATACGTTGCTGTAACTAAGAAAAGAATGATGTATCCTAGGCCAATATCGCAACGATATCTTTCAAAGACATCGATAATAACTCCGCCAATGGGGGTTGCAATCGCTTGTGGTAGCACAAGGGCCTGGGGAGAGATGGAGAGATAAAGGCAGAACTGATGATGGTAGTAAAATAATATTTGTTTAAAGTTACATACGTAGTTTTCTTCATTTTTGATTTAGTTAGGGCCGTGCATTTTTCTCATCATTTTAAATGAGCGTACAAAACTTACGCTTTTTCCAAATCCCCTCCCTCCCCCTAAAAGCGTACGCAAGAAAGTGACGCTTTTCCTTGTATGTTTTCACATGGCTATATGTAAGTGGAACAAATCTACCTGTGCTATTAAAATACTTGACACTGGCATGCAAAGAAGCGAATAGACAAGATATATTTAAGAATAAATTGTCACTTCAATCACACAGCATCTTCATATTCACTTTGAGTTCGTTCTTCTTCTTCTGATAAACAAAACTTCTACACAACAATAACAACCAGAATGATCAACGAAAAAGCGTTGTAGTGGGAGTAGAAACCACATTTAGTGTTCAGTTGTTGGCTTAAATTTGTTTTTTCTCTAAAATAATGTTAAAGTCGTTTTTAAAATTTGAAAAAACGCCGAAGCGTACGTTTTGTACGCTCGTGAAAACGATGAAAAGAATGCACGACCCTTTTAGTTTATCTCTCGGAAGAATTTGTTAACTCTTTCCCAAGCTTATTCAGAATATATAAAAATTTCTATTTCTCCGAAGCTCAGCACAATGGCTGTCGGAAAGGGCGCCTCCATTCGTTGTCAGAAGCAGGGGGTATAGGTTAGGATCTTTCTAAGCTTATAATTTTTTTTAGCTTTTTAAAAAATCGATGTTAGAAACTAAGGTGTTCTTGGATTCTTGTGTGTTCTTTCGCCCTGCCCACAGAATGGGGATACTACTCAAGGGCACCTTCCAGACCACTGAACTGGAGCTAAGTCCTGTTGAAACAAGGACGTTGGAAAAATAGAAGTACTAGGATTGGTGAAAACGGCCGAACACAAAATAGTGAAATATCGTGGACTTAATCAACAAGTAAAACTAGAGTGATGGAAGACAAGCCAAGTGCGAAAATAAGTGGACGAAATTAAAAAGAGGTAAAAAGCTCGGTTGGGATTCGCGCAATGGTTAATGCTGACATTCACTACTAGATATCGACATCAATGAACTATCTCTGATTGATCTTGCACAGAAACAAAACTATGCGATCGGCCAGTCACGAATCAACAAATCATTATTAACAATTAAGACACTCGAAGAGATTTATCGATAAAATAAGAATTACCTGATGCCAAACTGCAAGGTCTTTCGCTTTGTCTTTATCATCCGGAAGAACGTCCATTACTAAAGCAAAGTCTACAGCAGAATAGGCGCCAAACCCAATTCCTGCAAACAAACATTGAACTCGAGATGGCATGAGTTGGCATACTTTCGTTACCCAGAACCTCCCGAGTCAAGGAGACAATCAAATACAACGTGTCCTTGTAAACATTTATGGTTTATCAGCCACTGACATACAGGAACCCACGACCCTCTGACTACCCAATTCCCAGAGGGCACTTTTAAGGAAAATGTTTTACAAATCAGTCAATAGACAGCTAGGATTCCCATGAATCAAGCTTGATTGGCAGTATTCTCTTTTGCTATGTTGGTTAAATTTCTTTAGCAGTTCATTTGTATGTTGGAAGAACTGGTTAACTACTAAAGAATTTGCTAAGAAATATATCCTTATTTGCAATACAAATCTATTCTTGACTTGCAAGTGACGTTATAGCGGCTACGTTGGTGTTGAACAAAAGAATCTTGATGATTTCTTTTGTTTAAGGCACCAACACGGCCGCTTCGTTTTTCGTCTTTGGCGTCTCTAGAGACCAAAGTGTTATTACGTTTTGTTTACGGACATATAATTTTACGACAAAATGGACTTTAGTTTAGCTTGACCTACCGAACGTGAGTGCAACTGGAATTGCTGCATAAAAGGCATATTTTCCTTCCAGGCCAGCCAGAATTAGCGAACAAATACTCATTAGGATTGCTGCAAAAAATCAAAGAAGAACAAATTAACTTTGTTGGCGACAGACCGCTTAACTCTTATCTTGCTAAAATAAGCAGTCAAAGACTGCATGTGACTCAAGGCAGAATGCATATTAGCAGTATTTTAAGTTAAGAGAATGAAAATGCAATTTTTTTTATGAGTAGCAACTTAACATAGTGAACTATGGTTTCAGAAGAAAAAGTTAAATATAGTCCGATCAAATTCGTAACCTGAGCCTCCGTTCTCTTAGCCAGCGTGATCTCCTCGACGACAATCACATGTTTGAATAACTGCTAGGAACGCCTGCTTCAATTGGAATGGTTACAACTCACTCATTCACTCATTCAAACCGATGACACAGTGACAAGAGGCCCCATAAGGCCTATCGTCACAAAAAACGGTTTCGCAAAAACTTAAAATGTTCTAAGTTTGAAACCACTAGTTGAAAACCCACAAAATAATTCTTATTGCTCTTCTTTCTTGGTAGCATACCACTCCCATTTTGATAACAACAAACTCGATTATCACTATCGCTCTCATTGTCTTTACACATAATCTGCAGTATCACTACGTCTGTGTACAAACTAATATTATCATCAATATTATTACTATTGTTATCCGGCATTATTAGCCATTTTCACATCAGAGGACGGACAAGTTGTCTCATGTGAAAGCAAGAGGGCCAACAAAACACGGTTTGTTCGCCTTCCTTTCACACTAAGACGAACAAATCGTCACACGACCTGTCCGACCTCTAATGTAAAACGGCTATCAGTATTATTAGCAGTATATCATAGCTACTATCATTATTAATATTATTACGACTATTTTAAACACTATAAATACTATTTTTCTCTAATACTTTAACAACTCACCTGAGCCGATAACTAGCGGTTTCCGTCTCCCCAGTCTGTCTGATAGAAATCCCCCAACAACCGAGCTAATAACAACACAATATAAAATCGATAATAGGAATTGTGCAAGCTATTACTAGACTGGTCCCCTAAATAACAATTATAAATATTAGCTACATGTCAATTCTGTGATTTTACTAGATCTCTAGAAATGGCATCACTTTCCTGTCGCGACTGAAACTATATACCCAAAAAGAAACGTCTAACGAATGTGGGATCGACGTTTGCACTATGGCGAAAGTGCGTCGTATTAAACTATTCAAAACTCGGCTTTTAGCAACAAAATTGGCTAAACAGATGTGTATTCGTGTTGAATGATCAATATCTAATTCTTTTGCACGCGGAAACGACTTAACAAACCAACCAAGTAATAAAGTCATTTTGCACTTTCTGAAAGACGTCATATCTACCCTCAAAAAGTGATTTCAGCGATCAATTTCTTTGCTGCGAGAGAGCTTGAACTACGTGAACTCCTTTGTTCGGTCAATATCTGCCAAACTCCTTGGTAAATATATCAAAAGTAAAAACGCCAAAACGTTGTCAGAAAAGCATCTAAAAACAAACGGTTTGCTGACGATGGGCCTAAAAAAAAGTCTCTAATCCACACCTATTACGCTCTCTAAGGATCTGTCACAATCATCAGATACTTCCTGACTGACGTTGGTACTCACAAGATTGCAGCAGAGAACAGTAAGGGAAGCAACAGCATAGCTACGCCTCTTTCTGGTGGCCAGCAGTTTGGCAGAACTACCATATCACCCAACCAGAATTCTAGGAACCTGTAGTGTAGAAATGCGTTAGTTTCCGCAGGGATGGGGAGCTCTTACACACACTTTACATTGTAAAAACTTCAAAACAAAACGACTACTCTGGACAACACTCCATTTCTGTGAAATAAAATCCTTGTTCATTGCTACCATAAGAAAGAGAAAACCAGAAAACCTTCTTGCTGAAGTTGAGAGAGCACGGCCCACCTTGCTTCGCCTGCCTTCCACCGGATTTCTTTCATCAAATAAACAAAAAGGCGTGTTTCTAAATTTTCCCAACTAAAATCAATAAGCTTTCTGTTACCAGTTAAGGAGAACATTGCTTTTCATCTTTGATAGTTTGCTATGTTTGGTAAATCTCATTTTCTCATCATGTATAGGAGATATGTAAAAAGAAGTAACATGTTGATAAACTGGCTGGGAATGAAAGAGTAAAACATGCTGCACACGGAAGCTGGCGGCAGCATAACTCGAGCATCGTTGGAAAGTTTTACAAGGAGGCTTGCACGTGAGATGACGAATATTCAATCGTTTCAACAGCAAACTCTGGAAGAAACAAACGAAAGTTTGTTTTCGAGTCCAAACACTGACTTTACAGGCTTCTGTTCATCCCAAGGAAAAAACTTTCAATGAGTGAAGAAGAGTGGCTCTTGTTGGTTGTAAGGGTGAACACTTTAGAAGCAAAGCAGCTCTGGGACTTACCCTGTGACAGTCGCCACGCCTTGTTGCATGAGAAACCTTGTAAGAAAGACCCATCTAAAATCTTGCTCTGAAGCATAAAATAACAAACATGAGTTACGAGAGCACGCCTACAACTAACACTAAAATACAATACTCTTTATCCACCCTCCATCTATCGATCTATCCATCAAACCCACATTCCATAATTCAAATTTTCCCTTCCTCCATCCATCCATCCACCCACCCATTCATCTATTCATCCACGTGTTCATCCCTCCCTCTTTCCTCAATCCATACCTCCATTCATCGACCCTTAAATCCCAACTTCTATCACTCCCTCTTTCCTCTATTCCTCCCTTTTTCCATCGATCTTTCCATCCAACCCTCTAAACCTCCCCCCATCCACACAACCCTCTGTCCCTTTCTCTTTCCATCCTTCCAACCCTCTTGCCCTCTTTCCATCCATCCATCTATCAATCCAACACTCCATCTCCCTCCCTCAATCCATCCCTCCCTCAATCAACCTTCCCTCCCTCCCTCCATCCAACCCTCCTTCCCTCCCTCCATCCACCCATCCGTCTAGCCACCAATCATTGTGTATTGTAACTAAGATGAAACTAATCTCTTCTTCTAGTGTGATTACCTTTCAGAGGTTCCCAATAGGCCATAAAGAATGATTTCAAGTCTAACAGGGGGAACAAGAAGAGCGTCACCATAGATGTACATAATGACATAACATAAAAAACATGCACATCTCACTAGAAATATATTTCATTCAAGTCCGGACCTGTTATTTATAAAACACTAACATAAAAATGGCGTTACGATGGATTCACGGCATGTTCCTCGGAGAAGACTATAATCTTGATCACCATTCCGGCGTTTGGAAAGGATTTTGTATGTGTGATCACACGTCTTACTCGCATTACTTGTTCCAGTTTTCCAATTTTGAATTTGATGGTACAGTACTGCTCTGCAAGTTAAAATTCTAACTCCCCCCCCGGATTGGTCAGTCTTGAACGCATACCCCCCCTTTACTTCCGGCCTCTGTCAGTCTTGGTGAAGTTTAATCTGAAAACCAGGTTTTTTTTTTCATATCAAAAATCCTTCTTGTCTTGCAACAAATTTGGTGTGTAAAGATCAAATTGGCAGGGAAAAATCTCAAAGTAAGCGACGCTGTCGAGCACGATTTACCTGTAGATCCGTGGATCTTCTTGCCAGGAGGCTCGGGACACGATGCCACTGTTAGGATCATACAAACGAAGTACGTCACAGCCACCAAGGAATAGGTTCCTACGACACCGATCCTCTGTAAATAATGACATGCAAGATAGATATTACAAAATGTCGGTTCTTGCTCATATCTGATGGTCAGTTATAATAAAAAGAAACGCTAGCTTTGGCGAACTATCAACTGCAACTCTCAGTAACCGGTCAAGAGTAAAACCTACACCCTTAGAAACTCCCTTCCGTTCCTTCGTTTGTTCCAAACTTAGAAGTTGTTGCCATATTTATCATCAATCTGTGTTGCCTTTTTGTGCAATTTCCATAGTGTGGCAAGAAAAATACGGAAAAAACAATTTCTGCACTACAAATGTATTACTAGTTTTCACAAATCGCTGGCAACTGCTAAACAAAAAAAAATCAAAAGAAAATCTAGGGAAGCAACCAATTATGAGAATATTTGATACAAAGATATCTAAAGAAGTAAAACGCTCTGTATTGTTCCACCTGTGCGCGCTACTAAGAACTTGATCGGATGAGCAATAAAGATGCGAAGAAAGAGTTTGTGTGAACGTCCTTTTTATAATCACTCACATTACTCATTAAAACGTTTACAGTATATCGAAAAAGTGTTTCTTATTGTTGATTTTATCAATTTAGGAAAAAAGACCAAACTACTTAGGCGAGAACGAAGTTCATACAATACGGATGTTTAACGCTTGTCAGATTATTTAATAAACCATTTATTGCATAGCTTATGGACCTTGAACTAACCTAATACAGCGTGAGAATCACTCAGCCATTTAACAATTATTTTGTTAGAACAACCATTTAAAATATTATCTACAATTATCACATTACTCAATAATAAAAACATAATACATAAGACATTTATCTTTGCTTAAAGTTTCTTGTTATATAGTTCAACATTTCTTACAACAAATTGGAGCAATTAATATTTTGTATTTCATATTTTTTTACATTTATCATTTATCTTTATTTAATTTCCTGTTTTATGGTTCAACATTTTTATAATTTGGTGTCAGTGTTAAAGATAATTTTATAAGTTAGTGTGTCAGTGTACTTACCGGGAAAAAGAATCCTATTCCAGCCCCGGTAACATTGCCAACTAGGGTCATGGCCCCCATAACACCTGAACTAAACCCTGGCAAGGGATTAAAGCCCAGGCAGTTATGACCATTTTGATTTCAAATGGGCAAAAGAAACTGATACAGTAAATACCGCCGCATTCAAAAACAAGGGTAAAAACAATGCCAAGAAAGTAAGCCACAATAACGAAGATATTTTAAAAGGAGAAAATGTACAGTTTTAAATTTTTCATCCAAGCTTCAAGAACGATGGACATTGAAATTGGATTGTCTTAACAAACAAATTCTTGGCAAAGAAGATTTCAAAAGAGCAGTAAGCCCAAAGAGTTCTTCAACTGTGCCATAGCAGCTGTGAAAATGAAAAATTTAAGATTTTTGAACATTTTATTTTTAACTTGAAAAAAAAGTCTTATTATATAATAACGAGCATTACCAATAACATAAGATTAAACTTAATTTCGGATCATCAGTGACATATCTAAATTATTTTACATAAAATCCAAAATTCAATGGATTTAGCAATGTTAATTTAAACAAAGATTTTTAGATAAGAAAAAGACTAAGCTTTTAAAATCAAATTTAAAAAAAGATTAAATTTTTAAAATTAACTATTTATTTTCTACAATAAATTATCTTTGTTCACAGTTAAAACCTTCTTAACTTCACAAGCAAATTTTTTTCATTTCAATATTTTTATATATTGTAGTTCTTTGCAATAATATATTTGGATCTTATTTAGAGTTAACATCTTGTCAAATATATCTTTACCGATATGGAACTGGTTTAGGATAAACAAATTGACAAAGTTTGGCCGTGGATCTGACTAAAACAAATAGCCAAATAACTCCTTCTAAACTCCTCAAGTATAAAACTGACTACATTCAGTATACAAAATAAAATGATACTAAACAGGTGCAACACTTATACAGTTTACACAACATTGTTGGATACATGTAAACCATAGAGCTTTTTGTTTCTTGTTTACTAATAATTAGTAAAAACAAGTCTGTTTACCTCGCTGTGAAGGTGGAGTTTGATCAGCGATGAGACCATTGTAAGGTACACTCATCATTGAGTAACAGGCCATAACACAAAGATAAAATGCTATGTACAGACCTGACAAACAGAAAAATATTTTTCAATTAAATTTTACATTAAATTTATAACTCCTGATGTAAAAAAAACATATTTTTATTTATCCTTAGAATCACATTTAGTTACCTTCTACATTTTTGTCTATACAGGATCTGCTTCATGGAATGGTAGCTTTCATTAAATTAACATGGTTCCATCTACTTTGTCATTAGTGAAGGGTATTAATGCCACCCCCATAACTTTCAAGTTTCTCTAGCACATATGTGTACCATACTCCCTGAAAGTAGAGATTTTTTACTATCACTAAAACTAATAGTAATTTTGTATGAGTGAGCACCCTGGGACAGCACCTCTTTATTTCTTCCCTTCTGGACCTTTTCTATAAATGAAAAAGCTCCTTCTTGGAAACAAAGAAATCAGAGTGACTGATCATCTTTTAAAGTGCAACTGAAACAAAATCCACCAGTCACTTTTGTCAACTTGCAAACTGTTCTTTAGTCCTTAAGAGGCATTCTAAAAGCATAAGTATTACTGGAGTAGCTTCTCTGTGCTGCAAATCTTTTTTCAAAGTTGGAGCACTTTGTGAGTCAATAATTTGAAATCTGAGTCCTTGATCTCATGGAAAAATGGTACTAGCAGTTTTACCCATTGTGATATCACATGGTTTGTACACCTCATTTGTGAGGACCATTTTCAATATAGACAAAGAGTCTTTTCCTTTGGAAGACACTATTTCCATCTATTTTGGAATTGAATTTGCCATGGCATAGAGCTCACCCTGCACACAAACAAAACATGTGATGTACCAGTCTTGAAACCTTCACCTTATCATGAGTACTTCAGTAGCATGGTGAAATCGGAAGATTCATCCTCAGAGTAAACTAGTAAATAGTGAAGCCAGAATCTACAGTTATAAGTCAATTTTAGACTTAATACTACTAAATTTCAATGAAAATATCATACACTTTAATTAAATGGGTTTGTTGATTTCACTTCAGTAGCACTTTTAAGGCATGAAAACAAAACTGATCAAGCTTATTAATTGTATTTTTCTTCATCTAAAATCAACAAAAGAAAAGTGCAAACTCACCAACATTTCCTCTGGAATCTGCCTTCTGTAACAGTATACTCAGTAGAAAGCTGGTGTCTGAGTCAATTGTCGTGTTTTGGTTTTCTTCAAGCACAGATAAATTGTAGTACGGCAAACATCTTCGCAACACCAGATCAACTGAACACTAAATGACAAACGATTATGGACTCACTTTTAAACACTGTTTCTTTTAACAATAATAAAATTGAATTAAGAACAACTACAAATACAAGTACAGTACAATGAAACAATACAGCTGCCAGAAATGACCATCACAACATATATAACAAACAACTTTGTCAGTTAGAATCTTGTGCTTAATTCTTTCAGTTAATAGCTAGCGTCCAAACTGTTCATTTTTATTAGGCTTTGTACTTACTAATTAAAAATGTTCTAAAAGTAAAACATGTTTTACGCACTGTATATCAGAAATACTCCTTCCTTCCTTCCTTAATGTAAGATTTCTAGAGTTGTTCATTAACTTTATAGCTAATAAAATAATACACTATTAAAGAGTCAGCACTGAGTTTACTTATATCTTACCGTGCCATTTGTTCGATCACTGTGCACAGAGTGAAAAAAGAATTATAAAATTAATAATGACAAAAAACATTAAATAAACTGTTGATGTACTAAGCTGTAAATTTATTAAAGAAATTTATCAAGAAATGGCTATCTTAAAGATGAAGATAGCCATTTCTTGATAATTTTTTTTAATAAATTTACAGCTTAGTACATCATCTGCACTTCAAGCTTTCATAGATGACAAAAAAAATTTACATACTAAACAAAAAAAAGGTTTTACAACATATAAAAATGTGTTGTGATGTTATGTTTTATGCTGCCAACAAAGCTATGAACTGCAAAGCAGGGCAGTGACATCAAAATGATAGTTTAGGACAACAGTATTTAAAATGTGATTTTTCAAGCATCCTTATTCAAGTATGATCAATCCAACTTCTACCCATTCGTTGCTACTGTCAAATCAAAGTAAAATTGATGGTGGTAAAGGTCCAAACATACCTTTGAATATCTGGTGCACTAAATGCCATGCCAAATAAAGCAATACTGAAATTAAGAACACTTAGATTACCATGACTTATTTTTGGGGCACACAAGTGGCCGAGATAAAAGAATACCACAATTCTGTGAGTGAGCAGAATTTTCTGACTGCACCCATGGTAAATAAGAGCATACATCTTTTTTAAAGAATGACAAAAAATACAGGGGCAAAAACAATAACAATGTTTGCTGGTCAGGAGATAGCTATCAAGAGAAACCGTGCCAACAATCTATACAAGGGTTTGTGGGTTTGATGCAAACAGGGGAGGGGGAGAAGGGGGGTGGAGAGAGAGAGATGTTTTGATATAGACAGTAGTTTTGGATAGGGGGGTTTTGTCATTATGTTTTATCTTTTTTAATTTTTGTTATCATTTTCACAATTTTTCTTCCTTAATTTAAAAATAATTGAGTGGCAAACTATTTTCCTTGACCCCCCCCCCCTAGAAAGCTCTTGCCTTTGGCACTCATTAATGGTTGTGCTATATGTGAGCTTAGCATCACCAATCTTAAATATTCTCTGTGATCCCTGTAATATAATCATGTTATAAGTTAAATAAAATATGATCATAATTATGATATAGTTATGAACATTATTATAATTTTATATTAATGGTTTAAATTTTTTTGTTCTTACCACATCAAAACTGAACCTGCAACCATGAGGGGTCTTCTTTTTCCATATGGCGACACCATCCGGTCACTGTATAAGTTCAGGGACAAGACAAGATAAAAAATATGTCATCACCTTTAAATAACTTCACATGAAATCAATTATAAATAAGAAAAGCATGGTTAAATAAAAGTGTCAACAACATGTGATCGTTGCATCAATTCAATGACAAAACAAAAACAAAACAACAACAAAACAACAAACCTCTTCATTCCAATCAAAGGACTGATAATAAAAGTCACAACTGAAAGAAATGGAATGCAAAAGAAATGAAACTGATTTACATTTATGTGAAAGAAAGCTTGTGACTTGAAGCAAATTACAAATACAGCTTATAAATCTAAAAAATTTCTGCCACACTAGTTCAGTAATATTTATATAGAAAGTAATTTTCTTAGTTACAAAAATGAAAATAACACTTACAACATTATCTACTAATCATGTTCATTTGTCATCAATTCAATTCAAAACTTAACACACTTACAGTGCTTATTTAAATCATCAATGTAAAAACATGACAAAGCTAATTACTGAGCCTGCAATAATTTACTTTTTATAATGGTGATATATCTTTGCCAAATTGTCATGTTTTTGTTAATATAATTGACTTTATCTCGAATTGTTTCCAAATATTTTGTTATTTAAGGTACCAAACATATTTGCAAAACATGAAAACAACAGGTTCATATGTTGCTTTGCCCCCCCCCCCTCAAACCCCCAACCTGGTCCCTTACCTGCACCAGCAGCAACCATGCCCCCTAAGATGCCTCCTTTGTTCTCTGATCCAACAAGGGCATGCACCTGTGAGGGTACCACTGTAACCAGATAACAAAATAATATGAGGGTACAAATATAATGCAATAAGCTTAACATTTAACTTGGCAATAACAAAGAAACACTTAAAATATGTTACTCATTCTCACAACTAGAAAAAGTAGTAACATACAGTCAAGTGTAGACACTGTGTTGGCTTAAAAGTTTGTACATTAGCCTTACTCATGCTTTACACTTGGCAGTTTAACAGCATTTATATGTTTGAAAGAGTCTAACTGGTATTTGAGAGAATCTCTCACTAGTAACAGATTGAAGCTACAAGCATAGGGATATGGTGTGCTATTTATTTTACTTATTATAAATAAGTAATTTACATTATATATCGTAACTTTATACCCACTTTATGTGCTGAATTTCAGGATTAGTGACCAGTAATAAACTTTCAAGTTAATTATACAAATTTCATATTTCGGATTATTATAAAAATTCAGAGAATTTCAGTTGAAAAAAAAACGGCAATTCCTAAATTCTCGGGCAATAAATTTACCCTAAGTGCCCCACCTGAAATCAATCATGAATTCAAATCAAAATAATTTATATCCAAATTATACAAGACCTTCACTCTAACTATATTCACCCTGTTTATGGAGAAGCAGAGACAGACATTTCAAACATTCTGGTTTTCTCCTAATATATTTTCATTGAAAAATATTGTGGAATGCTTTTTTACAATACTGCACCAAGGCATTTTCTGTCCTGGAACACACTCCTGATTTTTTTTTTAACTTTTTTAAAAGTGAAAATAAAAATCACTTAAGCTGATTGACACTTTAGGGCTTCCAAAATAGACACAAAATTAATTATTGTTTAGCGACCATATTTGATGCCTTCAAAGACAAACTTTCCCAATCCTCAGTACACTTGAGTAGACATACCTTCTACAGAGAGAATAAGGTACATGACGTTCATGCCGAACCATGAAATGTTGAGAAGAAACACTCTGATCTTGGACAGATGGGGTGGTTTATGAGCTGGCACCCTTAAATGCAGATAAGATAAGTGAATCAAAATTCAAGCCAAACAAGCCATTAAGGCCAGCACTAAGCTCTCATTTCATTACAGTGAGACCCTGATAATAAGGTCACCTACAGGCAGAAAAGTTTGGCCGTAATAACAGGGTGACCATATCAACAAGGTTTTTTTATAAGAAAAAGTATGGTTATAATTCAACCAGCAGAACAAACAAAAAGTGACCATTATAATGACTTGGCTGTATTATTGAGGTGACCACAAGGCAGGGTTCCACTGTAGTGTTAAAAATGGATGAGAGTCTTTGACTCCTTCTGGACAGGATAGTAATCCATCACAGTTTAGCACCGAACAGTAGCTGGTACTCATTTATACAGATGAGTCAACTGGAACAAGTCAGGTAAGTGTCTTGCTCAAGGTCACAACACAGTAGTCTGACCAGGGCTCCAGCTCGCAACCCTATAGTATTACAAGTTAAACACTCTTAAACCACTTTGTCACTAAAAAAAATTGTAATTATGTATGTATTGGCTTTACAACCACACAGACCTACACTATATGTGGGGTTTTTATATTCAATTTTACTTTTGTTTCAACCCTTTTTTCTAATCAGTTTAGATTTTTTATATCACTTTCCTTTTCAGATTTTCTTTTTTCATTTTTTCTGGAATAAGAATGATTTATACTAGTGCCATCAACTGAAACCAGAATTTTAACACTTAGGAAGTTTGAGGGGTATAAAATTATTAATAACTATTGAGATGGTATTTGCTGGTATTGGCAATTAGACCTTTACAAACGACTTATCTGGTAAGGGTTAGGGGTAGCACTTTTGTTTAATAATGAGCTGACTTCTTCCTAAGCTAATATACTCACATTGCTTTTAATTGTTTCAATGACCTAATTCTTATAAGTAGAAGACTTCTATAGACAGGGTACGAAAATCGCCTTGGATCAGTTAAAATGTTGAAAAATCAAAGATAGCCAACCCGACTGTCCAGTTAAAATTTTCAAGTACTTTTGGTCAAATTTTTTGGTACTGCAACCTTCACTCACTGTTGCTCTGTTTTTACACTTGTCTCTTCGTGTTAAACTTGATTTTTAACTCTTTAGAAACATTGTAGCTTGAAGATTATGAATGAACATAAATTAAAAGCTAGTATTGCACGATGTTTAAGTGTATATTTATCTTAATTGGAACTCCACCTTTCATATGGGTCCCTGTTTGTGTTTGTGACTTTGTTTGGCTTGCGATTTTCTTAGCTAAACTAGTCCCATAATTCTGCTCGACAAATGATACAAATATGCGGACGGCATACTGGTTGTTTTGATGTCTTGGGATAACACTGACAACACTGATATTACCATTATTATAAATGGATATGTCTTTAAAAATCATAACAAATTTTTGTATGATTTGGACCAGTTAATTTCGTTTCTGACCAGTTAAAAATTGCCCTTGACCAGTTAAGTTGACCCAAATGGACCGGCTAGAAAAACCCCTAATTTCACACTCAGATAGGGTAATATAAGAACTAGAAGACTTCTTTTGCTAGACATTCCATCTTTACACAAATGTATGATAAAAAAATGAAATAAAGAAACCAAAAAGAAAGAGAGAAAGAAAAGAAAGAAGAGAAAGACAACTATCATTACAAAACTGCCCTTACCCCAAAGTTGCAACATCTTTTTCTTGAGGATGCTGTGGCTCGGTGTCTGTCCACAAAAAAATAAAAGTTAAAATATTTTTAGAAAGAATTGCTTCACAAGTTGACTGCTCAGAAAAAATTTCTAAGTCAAAGATGGGAATCAAACCTGCAACCTGCAGATATATCAATTGAGCAGTTACACTATGTATGTCAAGCAGGAATAGACAAGAACTTAACAAAAGACTCTGCTCCCAATGTGAGTCTCTGTAGCTCAGTATGAGCCAATCACCTCTTTCTGTCAAAATTGAACATGGATGTAAAGCTGAATCTTTTAAGTTCTTTCTTCCCTCAAATTGTTAAGTACAGGATACACAATTCAAAACTTGACAGAAATGTTCCTGATCAAATCAAAACAACATATTCTTTGTTAATTTTGCAACATAATCTAATCTGGCAGTATATGCTTTTCTTAGATTAGCCTATGACTGGACAGGGGCTTAGGCAAATATGCATGCAGTAATTTCTTCTCTGTGGAAGGTTTACTGTTCTTGAATAAAAATTCTGTTTAGATTCTCAGTGGAAACTTGTCAATTTCAAAATTACAGCTTATAAGTAAAATTCATGCAGCAATTGCTTCTCTAAGGAATGTTTTACCGTTCCTTTAAAATATTGGAAACAACTGCACAGAACACCCTGCCATCTACCGTCCTGTAGTACCATCTCTTGTTCTCGACTGTAAATAATGCACATCTATTTAAATAGAACGAGGAATGCGCAGTGTGTACTGCAGTTATGCCAAATATTGTTAAAGTTTCCATGGAAAAAACTTATCTCCCGAATTCCAAATTTAGCTCGTTAAGCCAATATTCAAGCAGTAATTTCTTTCCTAAGGAAAACGTGTCACTGCCAATATAACAGCTCAAAATGGCTGAAACAAGAATGTGAGGTACACAAGGAAAAATTATTGGCCAACAGGGCCTGGCATTCATGAAAAAGTGCTTTCTCAACAAACTATTTAACGATTTTTGACAAAACAGATACAAACGTTTACATCTTCGTATTATCACAATTTTCAGATTAGAAGTCAATTGTGAAGTAACAACCGTTGTTTACATAAGCAAAACTGTCGACTGTCCTTACAATAAACCCTACAAATGGATAACTACCATCCGCTTTTTACCATACCACTTACGTTTATCACTTGCCGGTTTCTCATCCACAGAACTACAAGAAATGAACATTGTTAAAGGTCAAAGTCATGGCAACACTTATTACTTAAATTCGCGATAGAAATCTTTTGAGCCTAGCAAGAGACTCTTACAGTTCAACTAAAAATTGAACATACCTTTCTTCCATTCTTCCTCAAAATGAAATTAAATAGCTATCTTTAATCAAAGAATCACACTCCGTCATTTTTCTGTCTTCCCCCCTCTAGTTCACTAGCCATCACATCATCGCCATGTTGATTTTGTGACACCAGCCACCAAGCTACAGGAGGTCGAGCCCAGGTCTCTCCTCGACAAAAGAACTGGACGCTCCGACCGTATTTTGTAAGCAAGTGTATGGAAATTTCATTTTCGTATGTTATTGCTCCTAAAATGTAATAAAATCATTCATTCTACATTCTGTTTTCTAGTAGTCATAACTTCTTACATTTAAATAGCTTTATGAGGGGCAGCGTAAAAAAGTAAATCTTCTTTTAGCAGGAGGGCGCTTCAATTCCCCCAAAAGCTATTTAAATGTATAAAGAAGTACTAGACAACAGAATGTAGAACGAATGATTTTATTACATTTTAGGAGCAATAACATACAAAATTCAAATTTCCCATACATTTGTTTATAAAAATATGGTTCCTTTTGTTATGTGAGCTAATTGGCTACCTGTGGTGAAATAACTTTTAAACCATGAAATACTTATTGATAAATCTTGGGGGAGGCTTGTAAGGCTCACTGATTTTTGCCAGTGCACTGACTTTTTTTTATTTTTCAAATAAAAGAAGTATATCTGGAAAAAATGGAGAATTTTTTCTCTTTTGCAGAACAATATAGTGGCAAGCCATTCAGTTGGCAGCATTTTGCAACACTCAAATCCCTTTTACACATGCCAGTACATGCATAAAATAGATTACAGTAAAAATATATTTGAGTAATAGATTAATTGTAATATTGACTGAATCAAACTAGTGGTGTAGATTTACCCGAACCGACAAAAAAAATATCAAACCTAAAGAAAGGGCCCTCCTTCACCGAGTTTTTTCAAATTTTAATAAACAAAGATACTTTTTTAAATAACCTTAAGGAACCAAGGTTTTGAAGCTAAATGACTAAAATCCAGGACAAGATCTCCATGGAGTGATGTGACCAGTTACCAACCACTTGGCTGAAAACCTATCATCTTTCTTCGATCTTTTGTTGGTAATCAATCTTCCAAGAAAAAAACCCAGAGTTTTAGTTGTTAAAACTGAAAAGTTTTGGCTTTAGGTAAAAGTTGCAAAATTATTACATGTGTCTTAATTGTTATGTAGTGCAGAAATACATGAACAAACAAAACCCTAACTAAAATTTTATCTAATATTTCATATTTTTCTTTTTATTTAATATTTCATTTCTATAAAATATTATTATTTTATTTCTTTATATTCTTATATACAATATTTCACATTTTTCTTCTTTTCCTCTATGCTTGCAGTGTCTGCAGTACCCATGATACTCTAATCTTATTATTTTTTCTCTGTGACCTTTGAGAAAGTAGTTTTTTCCTGACCTTCAAAACACTTGCAATTTTCAAAAGTGTACTTTTCCCAGCAAATAATCAAAGTCAAACATCTGAACAGAAGGTAGTTCTTTTTTTGTAACAACTAAATGAAACCTGTGAAATGTTACATACATCAGTATCCATTTTTAACCATATTCTGAATTGCATATTCTTAGTGAGGTGAGTGGAGTTGTTTACATTCAGTATAATTTGTCTATATAAATAATAAATATAATTTGTCTCTACTTATAAAATATTAAATAAATTTGTTATTTGACACTTGTTTGCTTAAAAGTAATTATGCATAAAATTATCAAGACTCTAAAATTAAAAAGTAGTATAAAAAACCAAACGTTTTCAACTCAAAAGTCATCCTCATGGGTTTAAAGTTAAACTAAATAACTCTTCATTACATTGCTATTTCCTGCTAGCCTGAAGACGAGATCTATTGTTTAACAACACTAAGGCTAAAAATGAAGAAGTTAATTGTTTGTTTAATTCACAAGTTCACAGCTGTATGTAAGTTTTTTCAACACAAACCTTTGTCTGTTGGGGAGGGTGAGGGTTCCTTTGTACATCCTCCTACCCCCCCCCCCTCCCCCATCCCTGTGCCTATGTGTTTGTCAGTTAGAAAGCATGTTACCATTAATCCCAAATCCCCCTTGCTGATGGAACTTGTAACAGACTCAATGTCAAAGCAACACAGGTTAACTAATGATGGTATTGGCCAGTCACCTGTACCTACATGGTGTTTAAATAATTGTTCATGAGACTTACATTTGGCACAGGTGTATTCTGGACCCTGCATACTATAAAACCTTGATTTAACACAATAATTTCATAACGAAGTCCCCAGCCTCAGTCGTGTCCATTTTAGTTTGTCCTCTAGCAATGAATTGACTAACTTAATGTGATCTTTAAGGATAAAAGTATTGAGGTAAGTCAAAAAAAAGGATTGTTGTTTTTGTTCTTAAGGCCAAACAAATAATTTATGTTATCCCACTCACCAAACCAATGCTAATTATTTTAGTGCAACATCACTGAACCATTAACATTTATTGTTTTAGTTTTTTGTCATGTTTTTGAATTTTTTTTTCTTCTGCCAATTAAAAAATATTTTATTGGTTGAGAATGAACAGCCACTGCCTGAAAACTGAGACACCTACTATGAATATGATATACGTATTACACTCTTTTTTACAACAGTGTTGAATTTTTTTAATATTCTCAAATATTTTTGGGATAATAGCCTTAATATGTGGTACATCTGTGTAGTATAGAAGTATAGTTGGTACTGACTTTCTTGCCAGTTTGTCTGTAATAACTGCAATTTGGTAAATGAAAAACAACATGTGATGCAAAATTGTTATCTGCAAACAAGCAAATTTTTTAATATCACTGTATGAATTATTGTTCTTCACCTTTTCTCAGCCTCAGCATGTTCTTAACATGTATTTAAATTTTTGGCAATTTTCAGCCTCATGTTTTTGTAAAAGAAGAGTGTGTATTTGTTGATTGTTGTCAGACCACCCAGCTCTTAGTAATAATAAATGAGTGGTATCTACTTGTTTCTATAAAGTGATCTATATATACAAAAACAACAAAAAATAATTGAATAAATATGAAATTAAAAAAAAAGAACATCAAATATTATATCTGACCCCCAGGAGGGGGTACTCCCTATATTAAGGTGATACAGTAGGTATGACTGTCATATTCTTAGGGGTTAAAATAATCTGTAATGGTATTTAACAGATATCCTGTGTAAGGTTGGTATTTTGTAAAGTTCAAAAATCCTGAAGCTATTAGTCTGCTTACAGCCCTGTGTTTTAGTAAATGAAATTGTATAATTTATACTGAACAAGAAGTTAAGACAAAAGTCCTTTGGAGAACATCATATTAAACTAGCAGTTTTATTTACTGCATATCACATTCGGCACAACATGAGGAGACCACTAGCTATTCAGGGAAAAAATTTTTAGGGTAATTTCTAAACTGAGAGATATTTTTTACAATGGAAAATTATTATGCCTTTGCATTTTTTAGAGTAGTTTTCGTTTTTTTCTGACTGTCATCCTTACAATTTTAACCTTGGAGTACTGCCCTGGATCTGACCATCAACCCTATCTTTTCAAGGTATGTGACCAGAATCACAGATATTATTTTGGTTAGGCTAAAGCTTTTCTCCTGATTAATTACTCGCTTTTGATCATGCCTTGCACTGTTCATAGTAATGCTTGGTACACTGCCGGGGAGTTTTCCATCTACCTTTACCGTAAACAAAATCCAAATACTTTTCTGGTTCTTTAGGAAAGGACATTTCCATTCCCTCAAACATTCTTCTAATAGGAGGGACCGTTATGTTGACAGAAAATGTCCAGGGTGGTGCTCTCGCCGTAATTTTGTCGCCTTCACGAGAATAAACGGCAATACCGGGTCCTGTGTGGCATTTTGAGTTAGCACAGCCAACCATGTACCACCTACGACCGGCCGACTCAAACTTGTCTTTTTCTTTTTCGTTCGTGTACCATTTGAAGATATAACCCGGCTTCTCAAGCTCGGGAATAGCTTTGAATAATTTATCATAATCGTTTACATCAACTCCAACATCCAAGTCGGTATCGTACGGCACATAAGAGCCGCCATCTCTTACAAGTCCGATAACTGCACCTCCAACAAGTAAATACGTGATATTATTTTTGTCAAAAACACGGGCCATGTGCTGAGTTACATCAATATTTTGCTTTCTGCAACAAGGACTGGAGTTAATTCTCATGTTGAGTTGCTTGTCAAAATGGGCGGCAAGCAAGGAAAATGGTGCACAAGGATATTTCTGGTTGGAGCAATCTGGATACTCCACTACTCCATTGCTGTGAATAATCTTTGCTAATCGCTGACCATGGGCCGGCTTGGGACAAAATACGCGGCCAGTTAACTCCTCAAATAAATTCACCTTTGTGAATGTAAGAGTCCAGTTTGCGACGTCCCAATGCCAGCCATAACACGGTTCAGTTGTGCCCTTGCAAACAAGCTTCACTTGTAAATAGCGGAACTGCTCTGATCTTGATTCCTCGCCCTTACATGGCTTTAAGTATTTGTCGGCGAGCAAGCTAAGTTGTTCTTTCAACTCTGTAGTCATTCCTATACCTCGAAAGTCGTTCGTTATATTTAGTCCAGCATCCAAAACAATTCTAAGTTCAACTGTGTCGGACATAAACAGTATATAGTAACTCCCAAATACAACGACTAAAACAAAAGAAGTTAGCTTGCCAATATCTCTTCTGAAAATCCTCATCATCGCACTGACTACGTATTAACAACGAACAAATAATATTATGTTGAGTGCTGCTTCTCGGTTCGTTTTTTGTTGTGAAAGACCAACATATATGTTTTTTGTGAAACCGGCCCTCCACTGCACGCCACCTGCAAGAGAGAAGGGCCGATGGGCTTGGGTACGAGTTTAATGCGGCCGTTTCATGTCGGTCGGTTTGTGAACAAGGAGTACATTGGTCAGCGGTAACCTTGTTGCGATCTAGGTAGGTTTTTTAATGAATTTTACCGTGAAACATAGGTTGAAGTATTCATCAAGGTGATCGCAATTTTAGCGACATACTTAGAGAAGGGTAATCAACAGTTATTTCAAGAGCGCACGTCAGATATGAGTTGGTAGCCTAAGGATGAGGCACGCAGCACCGAGGGCACCGAGTCGGTGGTTGTAAAACGCCAGAAAATGGCCAAACCATGCAATAAGATGTGAATTGAAAAGCATTTCGAGTCGTAGAAGGCCTTCGGTTTAAAATATTGAAGGTTCCCTAAGATCTGAAATGCTTTTTCAACTAATTCTATGCTGATAAGAAATGATACTTCCTTTACAGGTTTGTTTTTTGTCAAACCGTAGTTTTATTTAAACCGGTGTCAGTGGACGGATGAGATACATCCGCCTCTTTCTTTTTGGTTCACTAGTTAACACTTAATACATGGTCCACTGCTGTTTCTGGTCTTCATTAACGACTTGCCTTTTTCTGTTCAACGTGGGTCTAGTGTTGTGCTGTTTGCAGATGATTCCAATTGTTACAGGCCGATCAACTCTGCTTCTGTAATGCTGCTCTAAATTCAAGTGTCGCTAGATATTCAAGCCTCAAAACTGCCAAATTAACGTGACGCTAAAATTTCACGTCATAGGTAGTCCAGCAGGTCAAAAGCACTGACTACGTCGTCAGTCCTGGCACGTTACCTTGGTGACGGCCTCAGCCGATATTTTACTGGACCCCCCGTTTGGAAAAAAATTACTAGAACGCTTTAAGAAATTCTGCTTAGCAACACATGGCTCCCACGCATTCTGCCTCAGCACTAGAACAAACATCTGGAACAAACTTTCCCTATAAACATTAAATTATCCTCAAATACTGGCAAATTTTAAAAAGCTGATTGAACTGAAACGACAATGAGGTGTGCTGTACCACAATAGTAAACAACCCCCGAAAGCCTTTTGTTTGCCCTAAACACAATCTCCGCATTTTACGGTATCTTTCAGATTACTCACAAATACAGTCTCCTCGGCTTCTTTTAAACTCATAGTTGAAATAACTGTTCATACTCTTTTATTCATTGATTTAGCTTTGGGAAAATTTTGTTGTTTGCTTTGCAAAGAACATAACCGGTGTTCCCTTGATGACTGCAATGTGTCACCCTGTGACTATACTATATGTTATATATAAATATAGTATACGAAAAAACACAGTACATGTATTATATAGTTTGTGACCGACCCATACTTCATTTGAGGGCCTGAATAAATTTGTGAACGATACAATAGTATTGGTGCGAGCTTAACTTCATGTCTGGATATTTACACGCATTCTTTTATAAGAACCAGTAAACTTGGCCAAGCCGGCTCATTAAGCCTCAAATTGTTCTTATTTCTATGTGTGGTTTAAGTTGTGTAAAAACTAAGCCAAACGGGCATGAATGTACAGTGTATATTTTGTGTTAATAACTGATTAGAAATATTAGAAAGATTGTGCGAATCATTTTTTCATTCATTCTGTATAGTTAAAGTGTAGGAACTTAATTTGTTAGAAAAGATTTTGAAAAAGTAGAAAAACGTCGCTTATTTCATTAAAGTAACTGTTTTGGTTGCTGACGTATCAAGGCTTTTCAAATATGCAAAGTACAAAAATGTGGTGTAATAGGGGGAACTCATAAACGGAAGGATCACAAAACAACAATTATTTCTTGAACTACATGACCAACGACCCTGAAACTTTGCTTAACTGTTTAACTATAACACAAAAACAAAAACACGTTATAAAAATAGCTGTTGTGTTGTAATTTACCCCATTGGGTTCCCCCTATTGCATCACAACTGTGGTAAATTGCATATTTTAAAAACCTTGATATCTCAGCAACAAAAAGAGTTACTATGATTTAAAAAAGCGATTTTTTTCTTCCAACAAATTAAGTTTTATAAACATGACATATACACCTTAAGTTACAAATCGAAGCACAGCAAAGTTAAAAAAATTATAGCTGTCGAACCCGCGCCTCAACTTGTTCTTAAATTCTGGGGAAAATTTGAACCTCGTTCTTGTAAAAGAAATAGCGTGTACTGCATTTTTTTGTCTATAAGGCTATATGGCCATTTATTCGCGAATAAGCGAAGAAAAAAGATTGGGTCTAGGGGGATGTTTCCCTGGAAAATCGTGTTGTTGAAAACTATTCTTACATTTTGAGAAAGAGTATTTTGAATACCGGTGAACATTGCATTTAAATCAATGCTACCGAGAATAAAAAGGTTCTGTCTTTTCTTTTAAAAAGAACAAAGACTATCAAATTTACTCTTCTGCGTTGAGCTCTTCGTTGTTCTCTCGATCAACGGCCTCTCTATCTGCCTCTTCCTGTTCGTAGCGATACATATTCAGTCCAGCCTCAAGCCCTCGTTGTCTTTTTTGGCCCGCGATCTCCACGTACTTGTAGCTATTCAGTTCGAAGATCTTAGTAGGCTCGACAGACTTATAACCAAACATTGTTATTTTTTCACCTGAATTCCATTTGTAACGACATCCATTCTCCAGTAACAGCCTGTTACTTGACTCTTCCAACCTACTTCCGGCCATTTCCATTCGCGTACTGTCCTCTCGGTAGCACAGGCCAGATTCAAGTTTAGTCCTATCAGTTGGTTCAACAAACATTTTTCTTTCTAAACTTATACGGGTACTTGGTTCTATATGAGTTTTTCCATGCGATAATTCAAACCGGATCGTCGGTTCTTCGTGCGAAGATCCGTTCTCAAGCTCCAAACGTAAAGTAGCGTCTTCAAACCGTTGACAAAAAACTTCCATTCTTTCACTTGGTTCTACAAAACTGCTGCTAATCATATCGATTTCTAGACTTTTTTCCTCGTAACGGCGAGCAGAGTCTAGTAGTATTCTATGACTCAATTCCTTGAACCGTGAACCATTATCTAGCGTTAAGCGGTGACTTGCTGCAATGTATTGCTGACTATCAACACAGTTCTCTCGAAAGCTCTGCTCTTCGTATCGCCGCGCTGTATCAAGTCGAGTTCTCTGAGTCAACTCTTTGTACTTTGCTCCTGTTTCTAAAGTCACACGGGTTCCCTTTTCTTTATAGCAATGGCCAGCGAGGTCTAAAATTCCCGTTAAGTACGAAAACGAACTCGCTTTCATGTCCATTCTCTGTGTCTTTTCTTTGTAGCAAGCTGACCCATCCAACGTTTGTGGCTTTCCACGATCTGTGAAAGATTTTGTCTCGAGAAGTAAAATTCCTGTATGCGTCTTATAGTTTTCACCAATCGCAGTCCATCCTGGCCCCTTCTCTACTTGACGACGACCAAAACCTTCAAACTGAACGCCTTGTTCAACTCTTCTTACACTATTCAGGGTTGTAGCGAAACTTTCCGCCATTTTGGAAAACCTAGCGAGGATTCAAATCCCTATTTACAGAGGATCAAAACAGCTTTAATGGCTTTCGACACAGAGCGTTAGCCTCATTTCAATCTCGAATAGATTAAACTCTTTGAGCAACTTAAATGTCACTAGCTGTGTTGATCTCTTGAACAGCAACCGACTTGTTCCGTTACAAGCTCTGAAAGCTACTCTCTCTGATATAACATCAACAGGCATAAAACAATAAACATCAGTCACTTGAACTCAAGTCTCGAACTAAACGGATTGCGGAAAATCTTACCAAAGTTTATATTGTAACTGAGGAACTCAAGGCTGTTAATAGACATGACCTGGAACTTGCTAGCCATCGAGTAAACTTCCGTTAACATTTCTCAGCTGCAGCATGGCCGTACGCTATTGACGAATGAATAAATAATTGAGCGTGAGATCTGCATATTAAATCAGCCTTGTGAAGCAACGGACCATAAACATCACGCGTGTAGCCAAATTTACTCGTTACAAACTTACAACTGTGTTCATAGTTTCTGCATGGCGACGGCGTTCTTAAACTCCGCGCTTTTTAAAGTGCCAAATAGTAATGCAGTGAGTGTGGTTGAATTAGTAAACTGAAATGATGTAAATTATTTATGATGTTTGGTTGTGGTGTCGCTTTTATTTTATTTTCCGGTCATACAGTAGGCTGGAGATTGCGAGAACAAATTTAGAAACAATCTTCTCATTCATCTTTAACTATTCTAAAATCTTATAACAAAAAACAAGCAAATGCCGAGTTTCTCATCAGCTCCCGCAACGATTTGTCCTCCGCCCGTCCTCACCTTAATGTACAAAATATGATAAAACTAGTTTATCTCGAATCCTGTTTAAGAAGGAGCTAGTACCATTGCAATAATCGCTTGATACCTCGGCTGTCTTTTTTCACAATTCTTCAATTCCCTCTGTTGCCCCCTCTCGAGCCAGGTTTGTGTTACCTTTACTCTAATGAAAAGCTCTGCCTAAGAACCGTTGCTTTTTTTTTTTTTATTTTCGTCAGTGCCAACACATTTTCTTTTGTCTTTTTTACAGCTAAAAACATAAAATTCCGGTTTCAACAGGAAAATCTTGAACTATCTTGATGTCCTTAAAATATTTTCTCAAAGGCTTTCTCGACTGTTCTGAATGTTTTTCCATTGAAGCAAGGAAAGAGTTTGAACTTATTCGGTGAACTGATTACTCCCTTTTCTTGTCTTTTCCCGTTTCTCCCCCATTTAAAGAAATTGCACTCGATATTTTTGTGGTAAATACTTTGTTTATGAATTCAAGCGGCTTGTAAAACCTACGTATTTCCCGTCAATTAACTTAATTTTGTTGTGACAGCCTGAGACAAACTAATGACAGAAAGTCGAGTGTGCATGCCTTTATACGAATACAAGAATGTGGAAGCTGCGTCCGCATGATTAGCCGGTATAAAGCCATGTGCAGTAGTAATAAATACCTTCAAACCTGCTTTTCTTCCACTTAAATATGACTATTGTTTTGTGTTTCTGCGAAAGCCGGGTTCATTTAAGAAAAACTGAAAACAGTATCTTATCAGTTAATTCATTCAAGATCATTTATTCTTCTAAAGTTTAGTTGTATTGAATGCAAGACCCTTTAAATCTAGACGTTCAACACGTTTTTGCTCAACAGGGTTTTTCAGATAATAGTCGTAACGTGACATTGCCACGAAACGGAGCCCTCGATCAGACTTTCGCGTAGGTCAGCAGCCCTGCAGATCGAACAGTTCCTCGGGGCTTTAACGTCATTAACAACTTTCCGTTTTTGATAAAATAAAAACTCAATCACAGAAGGTGAGTCAAGTCTTGAGCTTATTGAAGTTATGTAGTGCGTTCGTGACAAGGAAATATAAATGTGTACCAAATCAAACGTGTCTTTATCTACTTCAGGCCAAGATCACTTGTCATCGCATGATTACTGATTAACTTAATGTTTAGCCGTGTATTCGACTGTAATATACGTTTATGGCCTCAAGAAATGTTTTTCTGTTTGGGTCAGTACTTCAATAGTTATGCCATTTCGCATGCTTGAGTTGTGCGCAACGTGTCAACGACATTTCTCTGAAGAAAGCACAGGTCGTTCTTTATTTTGTCACGAACGCGTAACTTTTTTAAATACAAAGTAGCGAAAATCAATCAATATCAGTGGAAAGTGCTACTAAAAGTTACAGCACCAACCACTTTTGATGGTGATAGGCCAAAAACACAGCTCCGTGAAATTGCGAAATTTTTTTATTATGTATGTTGAGGAGCATGAACTTGCCCCCCAACATACATTTCTCTGTGAAAATTGGTGATTTTGCTAGACTAAAGCTTTACCATTTCATCATATATCAACCCCTAAATTCTGCAGATTAGCAATTGCTTTGTTGATCTAGTTAGTAGTTCGACCGTGAAAGGGTCTATTAGTAAAAGCTGAGATAGACTTCAATAATCATTCGAACGATATTGCAAGTATGAATAAAACAGTAAGGTGAGTTAATGGTTGCTGGGAAGCATATGGGCAACGGGGGAAGAAGCAGAATATTTCAAACCTGAATAATCATGTTCATTTCGGAATATTTTCCAAATATTCAAATTCCAGAGGCAAGTATTCTCAAATATTCATATTCCTTGGTCTGACTGGCTTGATATTCATAGTCCGAGGTCAAAATAGTCAAATATTCGTACTTCGAGGCCAAAAATATGCGAATATGCATATTCCAATGTTCCGAATAGACAAACGTTTCCACGATTTTTAATGATGATGTGCAATGTTTGCCTTTTGCTTAGTTTTTTATACTAGAACGGAAAACAGTCGTAAAAAAGTTACCCACTTTTTTATTACCATATCAAACCAGCTATAAAAGATCTACGCTCATTATAAATAGTAAACTGTCAATCGACATGGCATGCCGGGAGATATTGAGTTTTTGATTTGCACTCGTCAAAAGTAACGTGGAAGTACATCAAGACGTTTTCGACATTTCGCTGGTTCATGACAAAACATTTTTGTTTCAGAGGAAAGCTTGACATAGAATGTGTGTACAAAGTTGGTTCTTTAAAACAGCATTAATGGTTTTTTAGTGAAAGGCTATCGTAAGCTGGAAGGAAGGTCGACAAGAAGTCCTTTCAACCGCCATTATGCCATATTGGCTCCCTCTCGAGACCGACCATGTTCAAAACTCACAAACTAAAATGAATTAGAACTTTAAAACTTTCATTTAGTAGTTAGGACCCAAAGCAAGACTACATGCAAATTGTTACAGGGTGTACCGCCTCTTTAGTCCCCCGATAGGAGATCGAGAGACTGGGCCTATTAACGTTCGGCTAAGTTTAGTTCTTTCTTCTCGAGCACTTAGCAAATTTCAACAGTTCGTTTCTGAACGGTCTACTCATAGCTGTGTATATAATGGGGTTGATGAAGGAGCTGGTGTAAACAGGAGTCGTCCAGTAAAGGTTACTGTAGGCAAGAGATGCGCTACCTAGGGCGCCAGAAACGTATAAAGAGGTACAAATGAACGCTGGAAACCAACACGCGCAGAACCCAAATAATACCGCAACAAACATCCGGGTAATTTTTGCTTCCTCGATGCCATGGGCGGCGTTTCTCTTCCTCAAGCTGGAAGCAGTGTTGAGGTTATGCTTCATTATCTCGCGAAACACCTTAAAGTATGAAAAGGGAATCACAGTCGAGCAGGAAATTAGGTAGAGTGTCAGAACAACGGCAACGTATATCACAGAAAATAGGGTGTCACAGTGTGCAACACAGATTGCTGGATTCCCGTCCACTTGCTTGTATTCAACACCAGCAAAAGGGAATCCTATTCCAATGATGGCTGCTGTTGTTAACCACGACCAACAACACATGATTACGACGTGTTTCTTCGTGTATATACGAGGATATGCAACAGCCTTGACAACGCGCACATAGCGATTGCACGCTATTAGAACGAGCGTCTGTAGAGACACACCCGACGTTACATAACCCGCTACAACAAATAACTGGCAACCGAAAGAGTCGGCGATCCACTCGTCTTTAATGGAGGATCCAGAGCTTAACGGCATGACAAACAGGGACATCAAAACATCGCTTATTGCAAGGTTGATCACGAATATGTTTGTTGCCGTAAGGAGTTGCTTGTTATGGTAAATGACATGCAGGACAAACAAATTACCAAAAAACGACAGCATATTTACAGCTATTATGAAACACGAATCAATGATGGCGAGGCTATCGTCTCTTCTTGACACAGTCACCATAAACGCATTAGGATTCTGGGAAGAGTTTGCCATCCTGTTTTCTTTTCTTTTTGGTTTCCTTCAACCCCGAGAGAATGTCGCATACAAAGTGGTGTTTCGAGCCTTGAGGACTGTTAGTATGACAGAGTTTTTCTAAATGAAGTTTACTGGCAAAGATGCAGGCCCCTGTTTACGTACGCATACTGTAAATTTGCAACAGGGAAAAACAAACAAGAAAAGCACAGTTTGACTTCGCCTTTGGAATTCAACAGGGCTAGGCAAAATGAATGCGAGTTTCGTAAGCAATAGGTGAGCTTTTCCCAGTGTAATTAGAACTAGCGACTGCAACTGATTTTAAATTAGTTTTGTTAGCTAGAAACGTTGAGTGATTGGCTAAGCGAAAATGGATTCACAGCTTGTTAAGAAACAAATACTGCGAAAACTCTTTGATTTCCATCGTGTTCCTATGTCGTTAACCGGTTTAGTTGTGTGTTTTGCGATAATTATCTTGCTATTATCTAAAAAACTTCCTTCGTATTCTCGATGATTACAAGCGATTGAAAGAAACAATAGTTGAGATGACGTCTTTTTAGGCCTAAGAATAAATTACCCCGGGGTGTAATAGAGCCAACACGAGCAATTTCCGTCTGTGTAATGAAGTTGATGTATTTTTAAATTATTAAACTCGCTGTGCAACGCTCCTGAACATTTTTCCAAATAAGCAAATCAAATTCTTTACTGTATGGATATTAGTGTAAAATTTTTCATACGAAACTACACCCGGGATACGAACGACATATATTTTCAACGCCCTCATTAGTGAAGATATCGCTGACGTCATTTCTTGTTTTTCATTTTTTCTGGGTGGTTTTTTTTGTTTTATTTTTTGGCGAAACACTAATATTTATATGAATTTCTCTCTTACACCTCTTACACCTCACGCCACCGTGTAATATTCTCTACGATAAATCTATGTTTGAATGTTTTCGTCACATCGTAAAGCCTAAAGTAAAACAGTATTGTGCTCGTTCAAAGTTAGATATTATCTTTATGATGGCTTGCACATCTATATCAGAAAAAAAATTGAATCGGTTTGATTGGTACAAGTGTTAGAATCACTGGCAAACAGCCGCTGTTTTTGGGGGGTTTTTTTGTTTATTTTGAATTTTTCGATGTGATAATTCTTGTTTCTGGTTCAGTCAAAAGGTTGAATAGAAAAATAATTAAATCATTGTCCACATTTTGTCTTTCCTCAACATGAAATACAGGGCCGTATGAGGACCCCCCTCCCAAAAAAAATTAAGGAAAAAAATAAGATAATGTAGGAAATGGGGGTCGTCGCCCCCGCCCATTTGCTCATGTTTTTGTAACTGTACCCTGTAATCCTGTGACTATCCCTATCCTAGCTATAGTTGTACAATTACTGTTTTCATTCAGTTTTGTTATTCGAGATTTGAGACTTGTTTGTTCTTCCTGTTTTCGATATACACTTGGCATGCCAATTCAGGTGCTAAGTTGCCTATTGTGTTAATCCAAAATTTCATACTTCTAAAAACAGCTTCATGGTACAGAGGAAGTCGTCCAAGTTCTGCTCTGCAGGCGTTGTTGACTGCTGTTTTAGATATGCAAAATAGTATCTTGCAAAATTTTGTATGCATCAATTTTATTATATCACTTTTGTCGTTTCTTTTGCAATCAACACCCCACACCTCACTGCCATAAAGCGAAATTGACTTTACCAAATATGAGTCAAACAGTCTAATTGTAATTTTTGGTTTAGTTCTAAAATAATGCTCTGAGAGCTAGTTTCTTCAACTCCTGTTTGCAATCTTAAAATTTCCAAAAGCACTAAACACCAGGCGTAGGAACTTGTAAAAGGGAACATTTTCAAGCTGGGTCGTTGAATAACGAAATTTGTAATTAACTGTTCATTCGCTTTCCATTTTTATTGAAAATTTATACTTACTCGATGTTTACGGTTAAATTATTGACCGTGCAGTAGCTTTCTAAAATACTCAGTAGAGTTTGTAAACTACTGGCGTTCTTCAAATGAGAGCTAAATCATCTGCCTATAGCAAGCTGTTAAAGCTTCTGTTTTCAGATCTCATCGGCTCGACAACGTTCGAATTATTTATCACAGATGTTAAATCACTAATGATCAAATTAAATAAAGTGGGACTTAGCATTCAACCTTGTTTAACCCCGGTGCAACATCTAAAGCTCTCCGTGCATACAAACCCTGTTTAACCGCAGAAAGTCATGCTCTTCTCGAGGAATTCGTTCAAGTGCTTTGCTGGAATATACAAAACAAGAGAACAGCAAACTTCTTTTCTTGTTAAGCATGCTTAGTATTAACCTGTTTATCTATACGAGACTTTTTGGCGTAAAGATACTGTCGCCAGTTGAATGACCTTTTCAAAATCCAAATTGTTCTGATTTTAGAATTTTCTGGTCCGGTAGAATGTTCGTATAACCGTTAGTTCAATATGGACGGTATGGAAGTGAAGAGCTTGCTTAGCGAAGATAACAGGGTAGTTCCCCTGTAATTCTCTACGTTACTTTTGTCTCCTTTCTTATGGATAGCTATTATCAGCCCTACACACCAGTTCCGATGAGAGTATAGCATTAAATAGCATTGTTAGTTGGCACAGAAGTTATCTTTTTTCGGACTACGTACTTCATTATTTCGTTTGGTTTTGTATCAAAACCTGTTACCTTTTTAAACTTTATCCTATTATAGCTTGTTCTAATTCACTCGTACTTATTGCTTGTGGTACCACGAGTCAACTTTTGGGTTCCACTTCTTTTTCTTTTTTCTTTTTTTCTTCATGTCGCGATTAGCGTCATTATTTTTTTTGTACTATGGACACTCGATTCTATAGTTTGCCAAAACATTCACAACTGCTTTAAAAAGCGAACATGTATCTCTTGACTGAAGTTTTACACTTGCTGCAGCATGAAATACATTGTAAAATTTCTATCGTTGTAGTTTTTCTTCTTCAATAAAATTGAGTTCAATAAGCAGCTGTCTACTTTATTTATTCAGCATTTTCACTTCTGCACACTGAACTAAAAGCATATATTGCTGAACTATAAAAGCGAATAACTTTGGTTTCAAACATACCGGCAAAAACAACGTTTTTACCGCCAAGTGCTGTGTCACCAACCGCATTGCCAGACTATAAAAAAAGTCGGCGAATTTTGGAAAACAGCCAAACCACGCCAAAAGGGAGAAAGTTTACTTTCGGTCAAGAAAATTCCAGAAAATGGTTAAGAGTTAGGCAAAAGTCAGGGAATTCGGTAGTTATAAGTAAAATAACTTCGAGAAATTGTTTTAAAATAAAATTTAAAATCGTGAAATGTTACATCCAACAAGACCATTTAAAAAAACATCCCTGTTTTACTTTATAATTACAAACTTTTGAACGTGAGCACTTTTACTATTCACTTTTTCTACATTTGCAAATAATACATGACGATGGTTACTTTTCCAAACTTTATTAAAAAGTCACAATTCAAGTTTTTGAACTATAGTGCATAAACATATGTCCCAGGGCCCTTT
>JAOBAT010105968.1:0-38405 GCA_026413305.1 Hydrozoanthus tunicans
GTTGTTTCTTTTATCAATGGCCGCCACTACATTTCAAAATTTATTCAAATTTCATGAAAAGGCTCGAAAAAGGGGCGGGCCTAACCCCTTTAATACTGGAACCTCGTGTTTAAGAAACAGAAATACTTTACCTCCATTTTAGTCATTTAGCGATTGAAAAGGCTTAGGGTTAATGCAATTCTGAAAAATCTTAAAAAGGGCCAAATATAGTGGTCTAAAATGACTGAAACAGAACTGCGTTTACTGTGCTTCAGCGGATAAAAATAGCTCCGAAATGGAACTTTCAAACTTTAAAAATGGATTTGAATTGTTTATTGGTTGGTGTCGCCGTCTCATCGAAGGTTTATTGTGAAACACTTGTAACTGTGAGTATCTTTAATCAAACTGTACTTATCCAGTTTAAATGGCCCACTTTAGAAACGAAAAGTAACCTGGGCCAAGCTTTGTTTCGCAAAGGCTTCTGGGATTGTTACAGGGGACGCGAAAGCGGAATTTATGGTAGTGAGGAGTAGTTTTGATCGAGATAATGAAACACAACTGCTGTGTTCCTGGCTGTAACAACAGTCAAATAAGTCTTCTGATATGAAATTTTACTGTTAACTAAAGGTCCAGGGATTACTAAAAAGTTACGAGGTTCTGTTAAAAAACGATAGCTTGAATGGAAGTACATTCTTCGAACACACGCATCTGTTAGAGCATGTACTACAGCGTTAACCATAAACGACAAAACGAAACGAGCAAAACAGCTGTAACGAGCAAAATGAAACAAGCAAAGCGACAACAGCGAAACGAACAATTGCATTGTATCCAATTGAACAGCATAAAAATTGCATGTACGAACAGTAGCTGCATCCAACCTGTTTAAATTCTTCAGGCTCATGTTCGCGGCTTATTTTCTTGAAATGGGTGTTAAAAGAGGGAGCTCTAGCTTGTCTTCTAACCAGGCTTTTCATGCAATCATCGGAAATTTCTGGAGGGAAAGGAAAGGCCTTGTTTAACATAAAACTGCCATTAACTTATTCTTTTCAGGGTTGCCACTGTTTACTGGATGTAAAATTCAAGGACTTTTCCAGGATTTTCTAGGACCTTTTCAAGCAAATCCATTGTCTATCAAATAAGTGACGCCTAAAATGAATGCGGATTGGCTGAATCCTAACAATGAAAATCAACCAATGACAGATCACTTTAGAAAACTAAGCCTCCCGCAGTCGCGGTTTTTGTTTAACAACGTTTTTACACCAAATATTATAACAAACAGCTTATTCTTGTTAATTTTGGAAGTAAAGAAAGAAAATTTTTGCCCATTCCAGGTTTTTCAAGTACAACAAAACAAAATTAAGAACTTCCCAGGGCCTGGATTTTTTTCCTCTAATTCCAGGACTTTCCAGAATTTTCAAAAACCGTGGCAACCCTGTTTTTTACACATCTATAAACAAGTCAATTTAGATCACGATTAATTAGTAAACAGTGATTGCCCAAAAGCATCAATCGCCCTGCGTGTTTTCCCAAAGAATCTGGGTCAATTTAGCTACTTGGCTGCAAACACTTTGTGTTTCCCTTCCATCATTGAGTAAAATAGATATTTTTTTGGTGTTCAATCAAAAGATAACTGGCAATAAATCATATTAATCATCTTATTGTAACAGCAAAACAAACAACAACCACGCAAGAGTGAAAAACATATTACCAAGTTTTGAGAATTTAAAGTCTCGGGTTAGATATATTGATCGCTAAAACTGAATATACGATTGCAAAATCAAGAGGAAAATTGGCAATTTATTACAAGAAATGGGATAATCTGCTATGTTGGCGTGGCTTGAGTGGTTCCAACAAATTTGCTTTTTCTAAAATCTGCTGCCAATCCGTAAAATTTGGGTGGGTTTAAGCCAAACCTGCACTGACGATCTGTTTTCCTAGTGATACATCCAAAGGTTATGGAATTGCATGGCAACAGATTTGAAAAATATGTAAATTCGTCGGAACCACTCGTGAGGTCATCAGTTGAAAACTTTAAATGTTAGCATCTAAAGATTGACCGTTACTACTCCTTTAGAATAGTCAAGCATATGAACTTTCACTTTTAAAAAATTAACTTTAAAGGGCCAGTAGGCCGAAACGTACTACGTTCGACGCGCGAGGGGGGAGGAGGGGGTTAGGTATGACCGTCGTATTTTTTAGGGTTAAAATTGCCAGTCCGGTACTTTTTAGGGGTTTTTAAAAGAAATCCTATGTTAAAACGTGAAGCTGTTGGACTGCTTGCAGTCCTGTGTTTTAGCAAACGTGCGTACTGAGCAGGAAATTAAGACAAAATTCCTTGGGTGAACGTTATATTACGTGCGCGCCTTTGTTTACTGCATATCACGTTCAGCGCAACACGAGGGGACTCAACACCAACCTGCTAGCTATTCAAGGAAAATTTTCAGACTTCAATTGGTATTCTTAAGGTAATCTTAAAATCGAGAGGTATCTCTTTCTATCCCTTCGATTTTTTAGGGTGTTTTGGGATCTTTTCCGACGGTCTTTTGACCCAGAAGTACCTCCCCCCGGAGTCCGACGACCAAGTACGGCAATGAGACTAAGTACGACAGTGAATGGGGGATAATGGTTCCCATCCGGGCATATGGGAAGGGGCGTACACACACTTACCATGATTGGCTGGAACTGGAGGTTCCGCAGCCGTCTCCTTTTCGAACCCAGGCTCACCCGGCAATGGACCTGGTGGCATTTGCTGAAAGATATCTTACAATTAGTTCACACAATGACCAGTTGTTTTGATGCCTAAACTGCATGAGCTGGAAACCAAGCTAAAGTAAGTCCCAAAGAGTGTCACTAGAATCGAAGGGTTAAGACAAATCCCAAAGACTAACCTAATGACGAATGAAAACCAAAGGGTACTCCTCAAAAAATGAGCCAACAATTTCCAAAATATGATCCCCCGAAATACAAATCCAAAACGAAACCCCTCGGAGGACGAGATTCCAAGGGCACTTCGAAAGGATGAAGCTGAAAGGGTATACTCTTCGAGGGACAATTCCCAAAGGATAAGTCCTCGAACCCAAAATTAAAGGATAATCCCACGAAAAACACAAACCTCAAAGGTTAATCCTTTTAGTGTATACCGCTTGAGGGAAATTTTCCAAAGAATGAACCCCAGAGGATTACCCCTCCAAGAGCAAATCAAGAATACGACCCCTAAAAGAGTAAACTCCAGAGGGTAATCCCCCTCTAGATACAAACCCCAAACCACTTGTCTGAACATTAATTGGAACTGAAAAGAGGTTTAGTCGATTATAGTTTCTCAAAAAGTAGAATTTCAAATAAAATACTGTTTTGTATCTTCGAGCTGTCTGAAAAGGATGCCATGAATTGGAAACAAAGAACAAAAAGGATTCTGTTGGCTATCGGGATTTGGTACATGCAATGTTTGTTAAGTACAAAGACACTTTTTTTCTCTTTTAAGGTCAGATCTAAAACAAGTTAATTAAGATAAGTTTAATTAATAAACAGTGACTGCTCAAAAGGCAACAATCGTTCATGCTTGGTTCAATCAAAACAAAACATTCAAAACTAGCCCCGGTTCGGTATAATAAAAATCATGAGCTGTAATAAAACACTGACATCTGTTAATTAAAAATTGGTCTCTGATATTTGCGGCAGCAATTAGTTATGGGGCGTTTCTTACTGACAAGATTTTGATTTATATTTCTTCACTTTATAACTAAGTGAAGAAATTAAGCAAATTAGAAGAACGAGGTTCAATTTAACGTTTCGGCATCTTCTCGATGCCACTATCGCAGTAATGAATTTAATGGTGATGCAATTTTATTAATTTTTTACCCAGAGAGTTTTTTCTATTTTGCATTAAGTTATTTGAACTATTAATCTATTGTTAACACTTGTACTTTTAAACCACTTCACCATTAAATTCTTCACTCTGATAATGGCATTGAGAAGATGCCGAGACGTCAGTTTGATTCTCGTTCTGCTAATCTATTTAACTTATTGCGTTAGCAAAAAGAATTTATAAAAGCATTCCTTATTCGGTGGAGGGCTTGTTCATCGCACGAGATAAACCAAACTCTAAATAGACAAGTACATTCTTACACTGCAAAACTCTTCCCCTCGGGAATCAACTAGTAGACTTAACAAGCTAATTTTATAGTTTTACTGAAGATGACCACAGTGTCGAAAACGTTTTAAAATACTTTAAAAAACCTTAGCCTTTCATTTTAAACATCTAATAGGCAAAATAACTATGAGAATATTACACAGTATTAACCATTACTGTAGCTAAGAACGAAACACAATCCGTTGTTAGATTTTGGGTTGCTTTCTTTTTTTTATTGACTTGCACGTGACGTCATAGCGGCCATGACGATGCCTTTGAACAAAAGAATTTTGGTTATTACTTTTGTTTAAAGCACCAACATGGCTGCTTCGTCTTTTGTTTATAGCGTCTCTAGGGAGTACTTGCAAGTCAGTAATTGGTATTTGAGTTAAAAAAGAGGGGAAGAATTACAAGTGACAGTTGAGACACAAAACATATCATCCATTGTTAGATTTTGGGTTGCCTTCGTTTCTGGTGAAAGAGAGGAGAAAGATTAGAAATGACAAAAAAAGAGTAATTTCCGTCGTCCGAACGTATTAAGGCGCTTTTCTGTGTTTTGAAAGAAATCGCTATATACACATAAGTTGTTGAATCGTTTTTATTCAATGAGTCGAAACGCGGCAATTATGATTCAGTTAATATGTCACTTCAATTTATTTGAAAACGTTAAAATGCTGATCTCTTTGTAGCTAGATTCGAAATATGAAACTATCAAACTTCTAAAAACTCGGTGTTCGGCCTTCAGCACGTCTGAAAATCAGAAACCGCCATATTGAAAGACGTCAGTTCTGGAGATCGTTTTCAAGAAATACCGTTTGCGCATGGACGAGAGGTAATTTTTGCATACCTTTTGAAAATTTGAATGAATAGACCAATAAACGACGAGGTAATTATCAGTGAAAGATTATTCCATTGTTTATTGACAGCTCCTTATGAGCTCATTACCTCTCAAAAAATGAGTTGAAATGAAAAAAACCTATTTTATTTAATTTGTCTATAGTTGTTTCGCAGACGCGTTCTTGAAGCAAGAAAAAAGTCAACAGATTTAGAGCAGATTATAATCACAATAATGAAGATAATTTGCGCAGGTCTTATGAAAACTGGGACCAAGTCATTGGCTAAAGCGCTTCGTATTCTCGGCTACATTGTTTATGATGTTCCCGAAAGTCTTTCACGCCATACGGAACAGTGGTGGCAAGCCGTTGAACACGGCAAAACAGACTTCTGGTCTATGTATCAAGACGTTGACGCTGTAATCGACATACCAGCAAGCGCCTTTTACTACGAAATCTTCGAGGCCTTTCCAGACGCCAAAGTTATTCTAACAGAACGGGCTGAGGGAGAAGAAATCTGGGCAAAAAGCTGGATCTCGCAAGTGAAGTGGTTTAAGAAGCAGTTTTCAAGCCCGTTATATTTGGCTTTGTTCGCTCCATCGCCCACAAACAGAAAGATTCAAAGTTTTGGTTGGAAAGCGGTGCAAGCACTTATTGGCACAAGTGATCCCGAGCCTCAATTTCTTTTCCGAAGAAAATACAGGGAGCATAACGCAAGAGTAAAGAAAGTTATTCCGAAAGATCAACTCCTTGTTTACAAAGTTACTGAAGGCTGGGAGCCTCTTTGCTCATTTCTTGGCTGCGCCATTCCTAATGTTCCATTTCCGCACGAAAACCCAAGGGGCCAGTTTTTTAAATTTAAAAAGCTTCCGTTTTACTTCATAAATGAAGCAAAAGGAAAAATTATGAAAGAAATTCTAGTTTTTATTTCTGGTGTTGTGTTTCTGATCAGCGTTTTGATCTACATTCTTACGGTGTAAAAATTTCGAGTTCAAAACGAATTCACAATAATTCTTTACGAGCAGTGCTGAGTTTGGGCATTCGCTGGCAAAAAGTAGATAGAAATTAAACAATTCATTTAGGTGTGTATTCGGTATACATGCTTGTTCAAGCAGTTTAGGCACAAGCACAAAACATCAATGTTTAGTCGACACTTAAAAAGAGACATTTTTGTCAGTAGTTTAGTTTAATTTTGTGTCCACAAATCTTGTTTTGATCAAACAATTGATAATAATTTGTAATCGATACCTATATTTAGTGAAACAGATTTGAAGACAAGACGAGGTGTAATACATTTAAAATATATACAATCGGTTGAATAAATTACGAAAGCAAATATGTTTTGTGTTAATCTGTCAAAGGTAATCTAGCATCAGATGGTCAAACAATTGAGCTAACAGGATAAGGAATTTGACAGTTACACTGTTCTTTTGGAATGTGTCTTAAATAATTAAACCTAAAATTTAGAAATTCCAAAATTTTTTTTGTCTAAACCGCTACTTACTTCAAAATGCACTAACCCTTAAGAAACCGACAAAAACCGGAAAGTCAAGTACAAATACAAAATGTGTATTGAACGAGGCAGAATAACCAAAATCAGAAAAATGCATAAAACAGGAAACCAATAATATATATTTATGAACACTTATACAATATGGCTTGAGAAATCAAAACAAAGCTCAGATATTACTGATTGAATGTGACATTTTCAGCTCATTAGTTTAATGCTAATTAAGGATACAAGACTGACTTAAATTTAATGATTGAAATTGAATCCGCTATTAAATAAATTTTAACAAAACTGTTCGGTGTGTCGCCGAGCAAACACTTTGATCGACTTTTAAGTTAAATCTTTGTAAGTAAAAAGTTTAACCTTTTTACGAAGCAGACGTTTTGAGCGCTATACGCTTTTTGGACCAGGAACTGGTCTCCAAACGCTGCTAATCTTGTTGGGCGAAGTTTCTTGAAAAGCCCCAAGATCCGTCAGTTACATTAGATCGTGATAAAACTTCCCACAATGACCCTATGGGATTTTCCCCATCGATTGAAGGAGTTATATTTTTAAATTTTTTCTGGATTTTAAGAGAATTTACGTGCAATTTCAAATTGCGTCGTATTCAAAGTTAATATGCATAGTCGAAACCGACAAAAATAACTTAGGAACCGTTCAGTTCGCATCAGATCGACATAAATTTTTGTACAATGGTAACAAGCAGAAATCTCTATTGACTGACTGAGTTACACTTTTATTTTTGATTCTTGAGGGTTCTACGAGCAACTCTTGATTATATCGTACAACACAAATCTTTATTAATATTCATTGAGAGAAATCAAGTCAAAACAATTTATGTTATACATTTTCTTTGTTTTCGACAATACTGTGGTCGTGATACACTGACTGCTAAGATACTTTAGGGAATTAATAAGGCATATACTTTTGCGTCAATTAGACACCATGACTGTACATGAAGTATAGAGCAAATGACCGCAACTGCCGTTATATAGGGCAGTCGACGAAACGAGAAAAGTGCATGGGAGCATGTAAATTAAAAGCCGTCAAGTCAAATGTATGTACGCGAGGAAACAACCAAAGTACAGGATATAGATTTCAAAAGTAGCCTTTGTTGTTACTCATGTCACGAAACAAGTAAACAAAATATAGTAACATAACGCAGTGTAGAAATTTCTTTTGTGTTTTGGCGATCATGTCGCACTTTAGTGCTCACGGAACAACTGAGAAACACGTCACGCTTCGATTCGTAAGGTGCGAATCGGTCGAAATGTGAAACTGAGAAAGTTCTGTTTTATGTCTTTACAGTGAAAATGCCTCGTAAAAAGATCGTTAAAGGTTTACAGCAATATGAACAGTAATACCACGAGCACTCAAATAATATATCAACATAGTGTTGTGATATAAAGGTCCTATTTTTGATATTCAAGACTATTATTAAATCGCACCGTTATTAGGTCGGGCCACTATCGGAAAGGAATAAAAAACTACTGACATGCCTTGTGCTCATGTTTTACAAGATTTTGGAATTTCAGGGGTTGACAGCTCTGCATAGTGAACTACTGAAGCCATTTTATCATTGATATTTTCATAGGTCTGAGTGCTTTTCCAACACAATTCAGTGCGAATGAAATTCAAATTAAAACATAAGACGACAGTTTGACGTCAGACATGGTTTGAAAGAACTTCTATACTAGCGTTTACAGCGAATTTAGGGCCCGTCCACACTAACACGGATTCAAAAGTATACGGATTCGTTTTACCGAAAACACAACAATTGATCTGCGTCCACACTACCGTTTTCATAGCGTTTCCGACCGTCCAAACTAACACGCCGCGAATCCGCTGTGAGGGCATAGAGTGTCATGTTTAGTTCTTTTGCGCATGTTTGTTTTGATTTTTGGTTTTGGCGCGAGAGCCTGTTATTCAACGACGTGGTACAGTTGACGTCATCGTTTCCAATTTTATCCGGATCCGAACGCCCACACTAGCACGAAAGATATACGGATTCGTTTTTATCCACTTTCGCGAGCGTTTCCAAACCTATACGGATTCGGTGGATCCGATCCGCGTGTTAGTGTGGACGGAAGGCCTAAACGTATCAAAAAGTACATAAATTAAAAAGAGCATCCCCGAAAAAAGTTAAACTTGAATGAAATGCGAATTCTTTATGAACGTTTAAAATAAAAAAAGGCCGCCATTTTAGTAATAAATTGACGTCAGTTTGACGCAGATTAAGGAACACTGCTAAAAAATCAAGTGATTTATGACGTCTTTTGAAAAAAGGTTTAAAGTTTTAAACTTATGCTTGCAAATGAATGTTTGCTAAAATTTATGCTTACATGTAGTGATAAGAGTGATTCATTTTGTTACATTTAGGGTTAAAAATGTTTCAATTTGGGTGCGAAATATATCACTTTTAGCGTAAACATTATTATTACTATTACCATAATGATTTTTAAAGTATGAACGAAAGGCCGAGTATGTTCATCTGTATACAGATAACTGCTAACAAGATCTTAAAAGTCAGTAGTTATATTTCGGCAACTTTCATGCCATGATTTTTATCACTATTATTACGAACATTATTACTGTTATCGCAATCATTACTAATTAATATGAAAAAAAATTTACCAACCTTCGCAGCGCGTCCAATGACATATATCCACTGCTCACGATGGATTTCGGAGCGAGCCTGCAGAAGACAAGGCGAAGTTAATTTATATTTACACTCTCATTCGAATTTGTGTTTTTGCTATAAACACCTTTATGTGTTTTTTCAATTTTTCCGCATGCTTTATTAGTTAAGAAAATTATTTTTCTTTCCGCAAAACATAAAAATCTAAACACTGTTTTTGAGTTTTATTATCAGCTTCGACGTTAAAGACTGAAGCAATCAAAGGCTTTAACAGCTTAACAAGATCTCCACTTTAAACTTAACACTTTATCGCATTTTTCGATAAACCATTTAATGAACAATGTAAAAAGTCCTTGTTTTCTACGTTCATTTTAATATATAAATTACGGTAAGGCCAGCTAAGCCAAAATTAAAGCTAAAACCAACTTCCTTAAACGTTTGGTGGCAAAATGACTCTTTGGTACAATACCAATGTCGTTCAGAGAGCTCACGTTCGTTTGGGCCACCGCCAAGAGACGGAGCTGACCGAATTGAACGTGGGCTCTGGGAACGAAATTCTTATAATACGTTTCAAAAACGCTATACAGTTTTAAAATGGAGAAAACGAAACGTGAGAAATATTGAGGGGCCTGACCACACCCTTTCTCTTACATTTTACTTAAATTCTGGGGGACCAGCCCCCTTTCCCCGGCCCCTCCCCTGTGGGCTGCTGCCATGTTCAATGAAAAGAGTTGGGACAACTTACCCTGAACTGATACTTCTTTCCGTCATCCGCTTTGAGCTCAAATTCGTGCCACTCTGTGTTTTTGTTTTTCTTTGATTTCCCCTTGTCGCACGAGGTGAGGGGGCCGAGTTCCAGGAAACCAAGAAGCTACAGAGAAATTATATCAATCATAAAACATGAATATCCGTGAGGTATAAAACATTAGCTATGGATATGCTTGATTACGGTGCAAGAGGTATCATTCATTAGCTAGGTATGGATTACAGTGAATTTTAAATGTTAGCAACGAAAAATGTGCCTAATACACGCTTTTTTTATAAGAACAACTTTACAAGAACAACGAAGCTCAGATTGGCCGAAATTTAAGAACAATTTAAAAACAAGCTGAGGCTCGGGGCACGATTGAGCAATATTTTTTAGCTTTACAAAAAATGATTCGCAATTTTTTTTTTCTATCATTATCATTGCTTCAAATTAAACATTACCCTGAAGATTGTTCCTTACAATCGTTGTAAACATGAATACAGCATACTGTATCTTCATAGGGAATTAGGCAAGCTTTTGTAGTAAAAGAATGATAAACGTAAAATAACAAAAACCTCATTTTAATAACGCTATTACTGTTAATTAATACAGTCAATCTCGACTCCATCAATGTCTTCAGGCCTAACATATACATATATTACAGTACCTTAGACTTAGATTTTTTCGATTTAAACCACACATAGAAATAAGAACAAATTAAGAACAATTTGAGGCTCAAATGGCCAAAAAATTAAGAACAATGAGCCTCGGTCAAATTTACATGTTCTTATTAAAAAAGCGTGAACTCGCTTATACATCTGATCCGGTGACTTGAACAAAGTGAAGTAAAGTGTCTTGTTCAAGGACACAACACAGTGGTCTGACCGGGGCTCGAACTCGAGACCGTAGCTGGGATTACGAGTCGAACACGCTAACCGCTCGGCCATTGCGCCGCCGATCTAGCTTCCCCTCAGGAGGGCTGGCCTTTATTCTTCATTGTGCTGGTTATGCAACTCACTGAATAATAGTTTAACACCTACTTACATTTTCCTTTATATGTGTATTGCAGTCGCGGAAGAAATATATCACGGAGCCGCGCACAACTGCCCAGTATTTGGCCCACTGCAAAAAGCAATGAAAACACCAACCAGTTATTATAGAAAGAACATAAAATATCCGCAGTAGATTAGTTGAAAGCTATTGAGTGTTTCTTTAGAGGTCAGCCTCGCACGAATTGTTTGCTTTTATTTCTAATTGGTTTTAGAATGTAAACAGAAATATTACGCGCACATTTTATGACGAAGCATTCGTCTATTTAACAGTTTGACTACGACGTGAAGTTTTTTATCAGTCAATAGTCAACGAAAAGCGAAACAACGAGTTGACCAAATTTATTAGCTTCACAGAAAACGTCCGAGTAGTCTAATTGTTTTGGTTGAACCAAGTAGTATACTATCTTCTAATTTAAACCGATAAAAACGAGTGTTTAAAGTCTCTATCTTATTATCTACAACAGTAATTTTTGAAAAAACCTTTTCTTGCCGTTCCTGTTACATTTTTTAGACTTGAAGCGTGCAATGATGACGTAGCTAGCTGGAGGCATATGACGTAGCACGAGGCATAAAGCAGAGACAATCTTTTTTACCTCAAAAAATTCAATTCTGGCTACAATAGTCACATTGTTGCAACTTTAATCAATTAATTATTCCCTGCAAATTGTTTGAAATAAAAAATTTATGTCACTTTTTAACAGAAATGAAATTTTTAAAACAAAAACCACATAACTCACTGCTGCTACGTCACAGGTTACCAGTCCCCGGTCTGCTCGGCAAAAATTTGCATTCCAATCTTTTTTTGATTAAAAAGCATACTTAGACGTGGAAATTTTCTTTGGTTATTCGAATTTCGAGTTCACAGATGACAACAGTTTAATAAAAAAAGTAAAAAAATTAGCTTGGTAGGCACTTTAATACACCGGCAGCTTCGCTAGTCGCTGGCAATCGCGCAATAGGTTAGCCAATTAAATTGCAGCATTCGTGACAGTTTGCTACAGTGGAATCCCGAGTTTAACGATATACCAAGCGGGCGTCAAAATTAATCGTTAAACCGGGATATCGTAATACTGAGATGCCCGGTATAAAGATGTTGTGGGAAAATTTCTAAAAATAACGTTTTACCGTAGAGTAGACGTACGCGTTTTTACTCTATGTTCAATGATCGATAAATTTGTAATTGATACTTTGTAATGTAAAATGATTCACAAAATAAATAATGATCTAAAGCGGTTTAAAACACATCAATCAGTATTCATGGCTGCTGGAGCGTAAGCGAGAACAATAATTATTGACAGATGCATTGATGTTTATTAATTAGAGTTTGTTTTGTTATAAAACCAGCGTTTCCTGTGGTCTGTCATGTTGATTTTATCATTATACCGGGAAAGATTTTGCTCTCGGGGAACAAATCCCCATCGTTAAACCGGGAATATCGTTAAACCGAATATCGTTAAACCGGGGTTCTGCCCCATACATTTTACTATAACTTTTGCCGGAGAAACGAATGTTTATCGATATACCGGGAATATCGTTAAACCGAAGATCGTTAAACCGGGGTTCTGTCCCATACATTTTACTATAACTTTTGCCGGAGAAACGAATGTTTATCGATATACCGGGAATATCGTTAAACCGAAGATCGTTAAACCGGGATTCCACTATAGTTTGTTTATACTAAAACTCGATAGACGCACGGCCGGCAGTGCTTCTGGAAGTATTGCAACATACGGTTCTTATTTTGCACTTTTTAGGGAAGAAGTCAAAACAATGGCATTTTTAAGGAACCCTATTTCTTTTTCAGAGCTCAATTTCTCAAAACCTAGTCTAGCGTATTGGTTTTTACCTCTCTCCACAAAAAAAGGCGTTGGTGCAAGCACTTTATCAATATCTATTTTATTGAACATGATATTTGCTTCTGAAATTCAGCATTTTTGAAAAAAGGTGGTGGGTGGCGGCACATAATACCCCACCCCCTAAATTGGGTTCCTAGGAAGTACCATTGTTTTGACCTTAGCTTTTCCCTAAGCTACTGAAATTCAAGGCGATTCATTAAAGAATTCTTAAGACGGTTAAGATTGGGTCATTTTTCCGTATTAATTAGTTACAGCCCTTTCAACCCGATTAATTTGCTACATTATTTGAATACTTTCGGAGAAGTGAGCCCGTTTAAACTCCTAATTTTACAGCTATTGTATGTAGTGGAGGCAATTCTTGATACCCAGCCATACAATCTTTGTACAGTGGAATCCCGGTTTAACGATTTTCCCGGTATAACGACTGATAAACATTCGTTTCCCCGGCAAAAGTTATAGTAAAATATATGGGGCAGAACCCCGGTTTAACGATATTCGGTTTAACGATACTCCCGGTTTAACGATGGGGATTTTGTTCCCCGAGAGCAAAGTCTTTCCCGGTATAACGATAAAATCAACATAACAGACCACAGGAAATGCTGGTTTTATAGCAAACAAACTTAACCCGGTATAACGATATTTTTAGAAATTTTCCCACAATATCGTTATACCGGGAATCTCCGTATGACGATATCCTGGTTTATAGATATAATTTTGACGTCCCCTTGAATATCGTTAAACCAGGATTCCACTGTAGTTTTAAAAATAACTTTGGAAGCCTCGATCGTTCCTCTCAAAGTGTTCTGAGTATTGAGTTAAAACTATCGATGGTTTTTTACTTTGCACGCGCAAAACTCTATATATCGAGTTATGGACTCATTTTGTCTCATTGTTGAAATTATGATTTGTGTTAATGACGTCATACTGAAATTTTCGCCCGTACGGATTTGGCAGAAAGAGACTGGATTCGAGGTTTGACGTCATCGACATCAGAAAGTACACGTACCTCCATAATAATAATAATAATAATAATAATAATAATAATGATAATAATAATAATAATAATAATAATAATAATAATAATAATAATAATAATAGAGGTCTTTATCCAGGGAGCCTACATCGCGATTAATGCGGTTTTCAGTAGGGCCCTGCAACTAAATACAAAATGTCGAAAAAAAAATAGTTAAAAATAAATAAATTAAAAATCTAAAAAATTATTTACAATATCATAAAAATATGTTAAAATATGTTAAAAATCTAGTAAATTATTACAGAGATAATATAAAAATACAAATGTGAATATCTACCTATGATCAATTACAAACCTGATTTAAATTTCTTGATATTATTACTATTTCTTGCGGTTAATGGAATCATATTCCAGTCCTTGACACTAGTGAATAGTGTAGTTTGCCTGCCCCAGTTAGTTCTTGTTTTGGGCAGGCGAAAATTGTCTTTGTTCCTGATATTATAGTTATGAAAATCAGCATTTGTATGCTAAAGATTAAAATCAAATTTCACTAGTTTATTTACGATTTTATATAAAAATACGAGACGATGCTCTCTTCTACGGCTAGATAATGTTTCCATATTTAAAATATTAGGGATTTCCGAAGCTGAACTATACTTAGGTCTATCTAAAATTATTTTAGCTGCGCGGTTTTGTAAGATTTGTAGCTGGGTCATTAAGGTGTCATTAAATTTGTCGCCCCATATAACATTAGCGTAGTTGAAAAGGGGAACAACTAAACTGTTATAAAGACACATCCTAGAGCTTAAAGGTAGTAGATGTTTGACACGGCGTATAACGCCAATTCTTTTATTCACTTTCTTCGATATTGTGTTAATATGATCTGACCATGTCATGTTCTCGTGCATACTAGTACTCCTAGGTACTTAAATGCCGGTAACAACACGTTCCAAATGAACTGTGTCAATCTTAATAGATATATCTTGAATATTCCTGTATTTAGGCGATCGATTACTGCCAAAGAGCATGAATTTTGACTTAGACGCACTAAGCGTGAGTTTATTACAGTGAAACCAGCTTGCGAGCTGCTGTAGGTCAGTGTTGATTGCTTCTGTTATCTCTGATGCCGATAGACCACTATAATAAATAACCGTATCATCCGCAGATACTGCAACATCGCAAAGCTTCAAGTAATTTGGAAGGCTATTGATATAGATAATAAAAAGGAGAGGCCCCAGGATGCTTCCTTGAGGAACCCCAACCGGCACGTGACGCAGCTCCGACAATGCGCTCCCGACACAGGTGGACATCTGGCGATTTTCAAGATACGACTCGAACCATCCCAACGATTGGCTGTCTAACCCAAGAGACACCAGCTTATCAAGCATAAGAGCGTGATCCACGGTGTCGAATGCTTTCGACAAGTCCAGGAAAACGGCGCCGTACATTTTCCCTTGATCAAGGTTTTGAAGGATAGAGTCCGAAAAATGTGCAAGTGCCGTCACGGTTGAGAGCTTGGGTCTGAATCCGAACTGTTTGCTTGTAAGAATGTTATTATCCTCTAAATATTTGTACAGTTGGAGGTGAACAGCCCGTTCCAAGATCTTGCTTAGGTTTGGTAAAATAGTAATTGGCCGATAGTTATTGCAATCCAGCCTGTCATCTCCGCAAGTTCTTAGCTAGCCATCCGAAAAGCAAGCCAATACAGAAAAAACCTACATCTGAGAAACTGAAAATTAAGAACTGTTAGCCTAGAATTAGGATTTTATACCCCCTTTAAACAACAGCTGTATATGTTTAGCCCAAAAACTGAAAAGATTCTCGTTTTCTAAAATAATACTAGTACACTACTGCTGCAATGCAAGAATGCAGTTTGAAGAAAAACTTTAGAAAGTAATTTTTTTAACAAAAAGAGTACAAGACATGATGTAAATTAGTAATCTCTCCTCATCAGTCGCTGCTTAAAATTTGAAATGAGCCTGGGTACGAGGTTCCTTTAAATGTTCTAATATTCAAAATATCTCAAGAACCATAAAAATTTTTGAAGAAATAAAAACTTTCACTTCAAATGCACTTTAAACCAACTTCAATGTTCAACATTGCGAGTTAGAAGAAAGAACAAATCACACACGTTGACAGATGCAAGTTTTTATTGTCGTCAGTGAAACTGATTAGCTCAGTGGCTCATGTAGTTTCTAGTCCAATTGCCTTTTTAAAGGCGTCCCTCAAAAAATGGAGAACGTATCAAACTATTGCTATTTTTACACTACACTGTAATACCTATGCTAAAGTGAATACGTCAAGTATCCTTCAATCATTTCTAGTTCTCTTTAAATCTTTGCCCTTTAGGGCGGGTTGTTCAAAGGCTGGTTAACTTTAACTCTGGGTTAAGCCAAAATTCAAGCAGTAATTTCTTCTCCAAATGAAACACTTATGGTTCTTTTGAAATACAATTAAAATTTTCCATGGAAAAAATATCAATTTCAAAATTACAGCTCAGATAAGGCTCTGTAAAACAAAAACGTCGGTTCGAAAGTTAACCCTAGGGTAGCGCTAATTGGCCTTTGAACAACTGGGCCCGGTTGCACAAAGCTTCGGGCCCCCGGGGGGTGGGGGGTACTTTGGGGTCAAAAGGGTAGGGATGACCGTCGGAAAAGTCCCCAAAATACCTTACAAAATACCATGGGATAAAAACATTTCCACCCTAAAAAATTACTCTTGGTTTTAAAATTACACTAAAAATACCAATCGAAAGCTGTAAACTTTTCCTCGGTAGCTAGCGGGTGGCGGCTCAGTAAGTCCCCTATTGTTGCGCTGAACGTGATATGCGGTAAATAAAGGCGCGCACGTAATTGGACGTTCGCTTAAGAACTTTTCTCTTGATTTCTTGTTCAATACGCATGTTTGCTAAAACACGGGAACGCAAGCAGTCCAATTCACGTTTTAAAACCCTAAAAAATACCAGGCTCTTGGTTTAACACAGGATTTCCTAAAAAATGTCGGACTGGCAATTTCAACCCCTAAAAAATACGACGGTCATACCTACCATCCCAATATATGACGTAACCCCCACCCTCCGGTTGTACGAAGCCTGGATAAGCTATCCGCTCGATAAAAGCTAATTGTCGTCACTGAGAAAATCGAAGATTATTTGAGTCTTTGTTGATTTGTCTATCCTTGGTTATTAAGTGGATGGAATACTCGTTAAGTAAAATGCAAAATGATGTCAAACAACTTTCATTATAGTTTTACTCCTGAAAGTAGAAAGCACTTATCCGGTGGATAGCTTAAATCCATGCAGGCTTCCTATAACCAGGCCCTGCACGCGGACTCTTTATCGTTTACAAACGTTATGTAAACACCGCTGAAGCGGACTTATTTCGTTCGCATAAAAACACATTTTTAAAAACTTTGTTAAATGATATGTAGTTACTTTCTTGGTGTACAAAACTCCATCTCATTACATGCTATTCGTATCAAATCCCGTTATTTTGATTTGTGCTATGTACATTAATTATATGACTGGTTAACGTGTTCGCTTTTTATTTCATAAATATAGTACAAACTATTCAAAAATCCTGAATCTTTTTTTCTAGTACCTCAGTTCAATAAATAGGTTTTGAACGCAGCTTGCTTTATAGTAAACTTGTCAAATATTCAGTATGTTAAACAAGGAAAAACATCATTTCTAAATCAAACTGACAATAAATCAAATATTACGAAGTAACCAATCAGAGTAAAGCAAAACATAAGAACTAATAACGCATTACTTTTAAGGCCAGGGGCCTCACGTCGACTAGAAACGATCTTCCAACTTAATGGATCAAACAATGAAGCTAATACGAGGGATTTTCGTTTAGTACTGAAAGGTTCGGCTTGTCTGGTTTAACCCAGGCTGAAGCACTTCAGTGTTCAAAGTTTTTTTGTTAATGGAAAATTTTCGATATCGTTAATTTAGCTTGCTGTTATAACCTGATCTACTGAACAACCAGAAAAATGCTCAAACTGTTAGTTAGTGCACTGCATTAACGTAGGCTCTGTCTGGTACCCTAAATCCTTCAGTTTAGGCAATACACGTCAAGAATATAGATATTGCCCTGCACAGTACAATGGTGGGCCTGCACCACTAGACTGGTTACACAATCCTGAAGAATATTGCCCTCTCTTAAGATTATATGGGCCAGTAACGCATTTGGTCTAGACCGATCATTTTTCTAATTATATATTTACTAATTACGTTCTTATATGTGTTCAATAGTATATATACAACTTTGACTAAGTCAAATTTTTTTCAAAAACAAAACAACAACATGTGTTGCTCAAAATATAACAATTTTTGTTCCTCTGCAAACATCACTTTTACAAAAAGCACTTTTAAAAAGGTTTCACTTGTAAGGTCGTTCAGGTTTTTATCTCTCACGAAAGTTGTTTTTCACAGACTTAATATTCAGTTAACTTCACTACTTTTTTTCTGAACAGGAGAAACAATTTTTCGATACAAAAGTGTTGCTCAGTAAAACTAAGCACAACATTGCGTTAGCCTCTAGCTGTATAAGAAAGTTTTGACAAGAAATCTTAAAATATACATCCAAAACAACAGTAGCTTATGACACATACTACACGATATTTTTTGACAAAGTATTTAACTACTATATCAATTTTATCTATTTAATAGCCTATGATGATTTGACTCATAACAACAAAAGATAACTAGTAATAATATTTTCCAGCTGTAAAATCTCTGTCAGAGGGTTTTCAGTCTTCGTACCTTGAAAAAGCCACGACTCACAGTCGAGCCTGTCAAGACGGACATAATGATAAGACAGACACCTCTATAAAACGGACACCAAATCTTGGTCCCTGCTGTTTTCTCATGCAATCATTTACTGCATTTTAAGTCTCTATAATACGGACAGCTCTCTAAAACGGACAAAAAAGGCCAGCCAAAAAGTGTCCGTCTTAGAGAGGTTTTACTGTAAATGATTTTGTAGTAAGTACGGAGTTTAAAGACTCAAAAAACATTCTTGAAAATCAAAAATTGAGTAACAATTCACAGGACAAATCTTAAATTCGACCTCGACCGTGTTCATAAATTTTCCAACTCTGTCTGCTTCAGCATCAGAGTAAAAACTTATCTTCTCTCTCACATGTACAAATTATTTTCATTAAAAAAAACAGCCAACTTAGACTTTGCAAATTTCTGCGGTACTTATCCAAACATATGTGAAATTGAAGCCCGTCAATTAGGTTTTTGTGTGAAATGCACCAGGCACCAAATCAAAAAGGGGCGGTTTTTTATTTTTGTACCCTATTCTTTGACTTACCCTTTATACCCGATGTCCAGATTATGGTAATTTTATACAGTATTAAATGTAACTCTACATTCCTAAGTGTGTTTTTGGCATCTTTCCATCACACGAGTTTCAAGCAGGTTCCATTTTCAAGGGGTTTGCAGTTGCTGTCTGTCTCAACTGTTAGGTCATCTCGTAGCATTTTCAGTGTATCTTTAACCTGCAGATTGGAAAGTAAAAACATCAACTTTGCCCAATAGCTGATTACCACTCCACTTTAATAAAAAAAAATCCTTATACTGTATTAATGTAACTTGTATGGAGCAGCTATTAAACTTAAAGTATACTACGAGCTGTATACTGTTATATAATTATTGCTGGCGAGCGAAGCGATGTCTCATGTTGTTAGCAGTCGAGTTCTTGATTTGGGTGGACGGATCAGATCATGTGGTTTCTGCCGGTCGTTCCGCAGGATAGTTGCTCAGTATTACATGAAGTACAAACATTTATTGATCCAAATAAGGATGCCCAACCGGAACTAGGTCCAAATAAGGAAGTCCCTGCCATATATTCTCAACAATGTATCATTTTGTTAGGACTCAAAATCTCGATTTGAGTGGATAGGTAAATTCTCCAAACTAGACTCCTTATTTTTCTTTCAAAAAGTTGGGAAGAATTTTACTTTTCATCGACAGCACTATCTGTGGTAACACCTAGTTATATAGATAAGAGTGTTTTACATCACTCGTAGATTCAACACGAAACTACACCCGGGATACGAGTGACGTATTTTCCATATCCTCACTAGTGAAGATATCGCTGACGTCATTTCTTGTTTTTCCCGCTCATTTCGGCGAAAACAAACATATAGAAATAGATCTATATAACAAAAAGAAAATTACGCGCTGGCGCAAACATAATTATGAAGCTTATCTAGAGCCTGGTGGAAAAAAATATTTCACTCGATCGCTAAGCTCACTCGTCAAATCTCTTTTTTCCAATAGAAGATAAACTTCATGCACGATGTGTTTGCGCCAGCGTGTAATGTCCTCTTTCTTACTAAATATTACCTTAACTACAAATTAAAGTTATATTTTCTAGAAACTTTTTTTTTTTTACAAAGGATATTTAAAAAACCTTAAAACAGAAATTTAACGCAAGAAAAGTCCTAAATTCCATTAAAAAAAACTTGCGTCGCGAAATACTACAACTTAAATAGCTTAAAAAGTTTTAAAAAATTTACACAACGCTTTGACGTTGGCTAACGTTCTAGCTAGCTAGATTATTTGATTGAAATATTCCTGAAGTCCAAAGGACCCATGGATTTTAAAATTTTCTTGCATTAAATTTGTGGCAATTTAAACATTTGAATTTTTTTTAAGGTTACTGTTCAGTTTGAGATGTGTTTTCGGTTAATGCACTATATCTCTGTTAATTCGCTACGTAACCCTATAAACCTATACATCATTGGAAAGCTTATTAATCTTTTCACTTACTTGCTTTATGGCATAAAGGTTTGCAGAGACGATCATTTTCAATCTAGAAAGAAAGTAAATTATAGTCATGTGCAATGTATTCAAAGAACACTTGAAACAGATCGACACTTGTACTAAGGAATTACGGCCTGAAATAAATCCTTTTTAGAAAACTTTAACGTATTCGAAATAATTATTATTTGAACTGTATAAAAAGTATTTTAAGCTGCATGACTGTGTGATGTACTGTATTCATCAGGAACACATTAGTCATTTAGAATTAACCCTGGTTCCCTCTTGAAAACAGCTACTGATTATCTTTATTCGAGCTTTTGTAATATTTATAGGTTAAAGCATTTGTCTATAATAATAATTTAAATTATTATAGATATTAAAGCTTATTTTTCAAATTTCCAGATGAAAAGTAGAACCATCTAACAACAGCAGTTTTCAAAAATAAAACATCTCGCCGTTCCTGTTACACTGACTTTTTAGGCTTGAAGCGTGCAATGTTGACGTAGGAGGAGGCAGAGACAATCTTTTTATCTCAAAGTATTGCAGTCTTTGGCCTGCTTGGTCAAATTTTTTATTCCAATTTTGTTTTGATTAAAATGCATACTTAGACATGGAAATTTTATTTCTTTATTCTGATTTTGAGTTCTTAGATGACAACAGTTTTAATCTAAGAAGTAAAAAAACCAGCTTCATAGGGACTTGTTAGATGAACATTAAGCACACCTGCTCATTTCAGCATGATAAACCTGCTCGCGTAAAGTCCATATTTGCTTTATTGACTGATGCCTGAAAAATAATTACAATAATCTTAGTATCAAAGTGCAAATGGAGTGAAAAAAAGAGATATTTTAATATCAGTGTTAATATTAAAATTCTAATGTTAAAACAATTAAAGTTCTCAACTGATGACATTATGTATGGTTCTGACAAATTTGCATTTTACATTCAAATCTGCTACCAACCCATAACCTTTGGATACATTTAAGCCCAACTTTGGCTGCTACTGTATCCTGATCATGAGGTAGATAAATCATTGGTGCAGATTTTGCACTCATTTTACCCCCCTCCCCATTCCCCCCTTCCAAACGAATCTCTATGTTCTCAGATAAGGACCATAAATTGTAGGTCCAGTCTCCAGATCTCATACTGAGGGCTTAATAAAAAGAACCTGTAACACTATCAGAGGTCAATGATTTTGTCACTTTCATCCGTCTAGGCAAGTTACACTCTATAGATATTAATTTATTAACTAAAGTAATATGTATTTTTTCTGAACAAATATAAAATTTGTGTTTGGAACATTCCATTTTATACTACTATATTGACATATTTTATACTGCACTATTAGAACATTTTGAGATATTTTCACCCTATATTGTTTTTCAAACCCTTTACTACTATTAACTATTCAAGATATTTCCACCCTATACTATTATTCTGCCCCATAACGTATGTAACAAGGATACACAAAGTGAAATGACTGTACTTACACAACTTGTTGTGGTTGAATTGGAGTATAAAGTATTTTTGATTCCAGAATTGAGATTCGATAGAGTAAAAATCCACTGCACATCAATAGGATCACAATTCTGAGGAAACAGTCAAACACAGTTTTTGTTACAAATTAAATATATTTTAAATAACATAAATATATTAGAGACAAATAATGTAGGTGCATTTTATTATCAAAAATTAAAAAACTTACATAAAAGTTGTCACTAAAACAAACAGTTGTTCACTTCTTAACCTGTAATAATTAAAAACATAAGAAAGACTCGTTAAACAATGGTAAATCTTGTACACCATGTCTCTTTGGGTTTAAGTAAATTTACCCATAAACTTCAACCACAGAGAGAAGAAAATAACCAAACTCTATCGAACCCTACAACAAAACTATAACCTTCAATACAACAAAAAAGTTCACAAAGCTTAAATTTCATCTTTGATTCATAAAACTAATATGTTTAATAGCTTTTCAAATGTCCGTACTACTTAGAGCCGTTTTACAAAATAAGGATGTCACTGAAATGAGAGACTTTTGGTTGACAAGGAAAACTCTAGATCTAACACTGTCCAAGGCTAGAACTTGTCACCTATAGATGGCAAATGCTACCAAAAAAAGAATGCTAAGGCTACTAAATTTTTAATATTTGTAGCCAGCTGCATGCAGGTTACATTAAGATTACTTGGAACAATAATTCATGAGTGATTAACTAAGAGTACAAAATAAAATATTTCTAATGAATAATTAAAACAACCTGATTAACCAAAGAAACTTATCATTATCTTTTTTCTGGGGGAAACAATTCTGGAAACAAAATGTTCTTGCACATACAACTACAAAGTTTAACGCGGGTATTATAACTAATTAGTACAGATTACATGAACATTGAAAATATTTTTGAGCTACCTTAACCTTGTGCTCAGGCTACCAAATTTTTGTCTCTGGTGGCCAGCAAGTAATTAAAAAGAAAGTTAATTTCAAGCCCTGCTGACTACCTCACAAACACAAACTCTTAACATTATATATATGTATCTTTACTTCTTTTGAAACAATCACTAGTGACATGTATGGTTTCTTGAACAATGTTCTGCTTTGTTGTACAAGATATTTTTTCTTTCACAAAGCCAAGGCAAATTACCAACAAAACAAAAAAAGGGATATTAGATAAAAAAATATTACCTTCTTAGAAGCTGGTAGCTAACTTGCAAATAAGAATAAAACGTCTCTGCGATTGAGGCCAACAGCATCGCTAAACCTATTTAATTGACACGAATTATGTATTGTGGTAAGAAGATCAAAATAATTATAATAATTTATGGACAGGAACTCAGTTAAAAATTCTATAATGAGTTATTGCACCAGCAAAGTAAACCAAAAGAACCCTGTATTAATAACTACATGTATTTATAAAACTATGTCAGTCAGGTTTTGTTTTTGTATGTAAAAAAAAAATCAAACTAAAACTTGCAACAATAAAGTGTACAGTCAAATAAAGATTCTAATATTCACTCCGAAGATTCTTTACTAATTAAAATCATACAGAACTGTTGACTGTGAATGATTTCATGAGTTTTATAAAACTACTGTATATAAACTTTATAACATCAGTTGAAATTATATTCTTTGCACATAAAGGGTGGTTATGGAGCAAAAGTATTATTAATATATATATATATATATATATTCCAATGAAAGTTTATTTGATAATTTAATAAAACATCAGTAAAATCAATTAATCTAAAGAAAATAATATTTAGTTAAAACAGATTCAGTTATTTTAATTCTCATAGCTAGTCTAGTACTACATCATTCCTATGCTGAGTATGAATTTCATTGTCTGTACATTCAAATTTATGAAATGTAAGCCCTACAGCTTAGCTTGGGGTATATATACATATATATATTCCTTTGAAAGTTTAAGTCAGGAACGAGGCTAAGGGGGCTAACATGAACGAAGATAAATAATCTTAAAGTTCTGTCATTTTTGAAAAAGGTTTTATGTATCATTAAACAAAACAGATTTCGTTTAAAAAATGTATAAAAGGCTAAAAGCTTAAAAGATTAAAATACCGAACAATTTCGACTAAAAGTCCTCTTCAGGGTACTGTAACTAAAAGCCATCTTCAGGGTTCACTTCAGTACCCTGAAGATAACTTTTAGTCGAAAACGTTTGGTACTAAAAGTCCTCTTCAGGGTACTGTAACTAAGGGTTCAGTATCCTGAAGATGACTTTTAGTCGAAAATGTTCAGTACTAAAAGTCCTCTTCAGGGTACTGCAACTAAAAGTCATCTTCAGGGTTCAGTACCCTGAAGATGACTTTTAGTCGAGAACATTCAGTATTTTAATCTTCTAAACTTTTAGCCTTTTATACATTTTTTAAACATTTTTTAAAGTGAACTTATGTCAAATATAAAACAGATTTTATTTCAGATTAAAAAACATCACAAAACTGAAATGTTCTCAATTTTTCCTCAGGAGAACCTTAAATCACACAAAAACCAACTAAAGATTTTTAAAAAATACAAAAATTCATACACAAAACAAACGTTTTATAGTGTGGTAGCTATAATAACTACAATGAATACGAGCAAATATACACACTCAACTTACTGCAGCCAGTAATTCCTAATGATTCTTGCTGTGATATACTTCGACTACTAGGCTTGAACCTGACAACCTCTGTTGCGTCTTTGTCCTTTTGGAGCTTTCTATCCCCATGACTGGCATCAGTTAGTGCTCTGTCTATTATATTGGTTTCTGATTGACACTCACAATTATGACTTTCCTCTTCATGTAATGCTACTTCTTGCATTTCCAAATGAGGATTATGGTTGTCATCAGTTGGGGAAGCTATGAAATCAAAGAGCAGTTTTCTTTGAAGCTGATTTCTGAATAAGTACAAAATTACAGGGTATGCAAATACATAAAATATTTGTAAGTATCTCTCCCACCAAAAACTAAATTAATAGTCAGATAAATTTCTAACAACTATGGTAGAAATACATTAGTATATACAACTACCGGGGGGTTTCAATAGAAGCCAGCAACCAGCAAATTTTGCTGCCTACTTTTCAAGCAACTGCAGCCGACTTTAAATAACAATGAGCATTTTTTCAGGTCCCTTGAGTTTCTTGCTGACCCCTCTAGGGGTACAGCCATCTACTTTAACATAATCTGCCGCCTACTTCAAAACTTATTGAAACCCCTGAACTACTATAAGATTATATATATTCATGAACATTTTTAGAACAGGTTTTTGGTCAAATAAAAGTATGAGCTCCACAGACAATAAATAGATAATATATCCATAGCTGCTTAATCTAATTTTCTCTACAAAAATTTTTCACCAGTTACATAAACCGCAATACCTAGAATGTGTATGTCATGTGACCAGACCCAACCAGGGTCTTTCTCTCGGAAGAGGGAAGAGCCTGGATATGAGGCTGGGTGACATTATGAGTTTTCAGAGATTGTGGAGCAGGGGAAATGAGGGGCCATTTTTAATCTCATTTTTTTGCAGTTACACATACATCTAACAACAAATTTTTAGTGCATCACAGACAGGGATCTGAAATAGTGCTTTTTTAAAAGTAAAGCTTGGTTCACATTCCTTATGATCAAGATAATTTTTGACATCATAGAATATTAGCCATTTATAAGAATCCCTTTTTCCTTTTTTTTCAAAAGGCCATTTCCCAACCCCCCCTCACTAAGCGGTAGCTACTACTATTAATATCCTTTAATATCATTTCAATGACTGTTTATTATGAAAATAAAAAAAGTACTTTATTCATAGTTTATACCATTATTACTGTCATCACTTTCATTGTTGGTACTTTGGTATTGCTCTTCTGTTTTGTCCTCGTTGTTGTCTTCAGTGGCTTGAAAGTCCTTCAATGCGGATTGTTGCATTGTTAGAATACACGCTTACATTTCATTCTGACTGTCTGAGCAAACCTGGTAGCTAAGTAAATGCACGCGTTTGCCTTTGAAACGAGCTCTAAAGCGTTACATGTAAGTAATTTTAACGCTGTCTTACTATGTGAGTCCACCATTTTACTGACATCTTTTAAATCTTGTGAGAACCAGACAAACATCAAGAACACCTCCACCACTTAAATTAATGAAAAACAACTCACGTTTTCATCGGCGACATCTGCAATCTCGACGCTATCTTGACGTTGCAATTTCTGTTCAGATTAAGGCATCGTATTCAGCCAAATTAGGACTAAGCTAAATAAGGTTACATTTTCAAATCCAAAAAGAAAAAAAAAATACTGTTCACAACCTAGTTACAAACCATGAATTCATTTCTACACGAGTGTCCGTAACTCGACCCAGTCCATTAACGGCAATTAAGCCCCAGCTCACTCCAAATTCAGTTACTTCGCAGTCAGAGTTGTCGAAGAAATTGTTAGTAGTTTTAATAGTCATAATAGTTGTAGAGGTCATAGTCGTTGTATTCGTAGTATTTGTAATCATAATCGTAGTCGTAGTGGTCGTAGTAGTCGCAGTCGTCGTATTTCAAAACGTCGTTGTCGAAATCGAAGTTGTCATTAGTCGTAATCGTAGTCGTAGTCTTCCTCCAAGTCGTAATCGTAACCGCAGTCGTGCTTGATCGATTGAAGTCGTAGTCGCACTGCGCATGCTCTTAACCAATTCAAATCAAGCAACTTTAAAGCACAATAGCTCAAACTAAATCAGTTCTCAAAGGTAACTTATATTTTATTGCATACTTACTTTTGACTTATTATTTTTATTTACACCATGCCAGACATCAAGAAGTAACTTGTAGACAGTTTCTCGGGATAGAAAGGAGGAAAAGAAATGCTGTGGAGAACGCAACAAATGAAATTTAATTTTTCATGACAAAGAAGTTGGTTGGAGACAAAATGATATACCGACAATAAACATCCAACGTAAATAAAGAAATATGCATTTCGCGAAATGGTTTTGAAGCACATAATAGCAAATTGCATATCATATCACGATATAGGAATATTTAACATTTATTCTATTGTGGATAGTGGCACAACATCTATTGAGCGCCGAAGTCGCGTGCAAGAGGTAGATATTTGATAAGCCACTACCCACTGAAATTGAAATAAAATAAGTGTTAAAAATCCCTATATCGTGATATGATATGCAATTTGCTAATTATGTACTTCAAAAATAAAATTTAAAAGTTTATACAAGCGAGGCAACTGATCTATGAAAGTTTCCTTTCAATAAAAAAACCAAAGATATTCAAGAAAAAAACTCAAGAAATTCACGCGTGAGCAGCCAAACATACTCGGGCATAAAATTAACCTTTTTTCGGATGCGTGTGATGAAAAGTGATTACATTATGTATTTAATTCTCATATAGTATCAGGACTTGTTCTAACCCTTAAAATACATTGACTTTGTGTTCGAAAGCCCTGAAAATGGTTTTACTGTGGCTAGATACACATTCAAATGAAAAAAATATCTCCCTTTGACGGTTCCGCATCCCGCTCTTCGATATCCCGTACCCTTTTCCCCCTCCCCTCCCCCCGGTATATGTCAACCCTCATATACTTGAACAAATATGCAACTAAGCTGATCGTGTTACCTTTTCGCCGTCCTCTGAACAAATAAGGATTGCATTTGGGACTACATATGCTGTCTTTTCACGGGAGATAGATACTATCTTGGAACAGTCGATTGTTACCTGCACAGAAATATTTCGACGGGTCACATCTCGATCGATAAAACCAAACTGCTTTATTTGGTGAATTGGCTGACTAATTCTCAGAAAGAAATTTGTCGCTAATTGAGATCCACGCACAATTATAAAGATCGAGTTTTTTTTCTCATTCTTCGAAAAGCAATTTAAAACTACATCTGCACGTCCTGGTTAACGTTATAGAAAGTAATAGGACAAAGGACAAAAACAGACAAAGGCGGCATACAATATATCTTATAATATCGAATCTCTTAAATACATGCTAAAAAGATTAAATCGATAAAAAGTTCTACGATTTTCACGCGTTAAAAAGTTTAAAATTTAAAAATGCATTGACGTTTCGCTTTCACTTGTGGAAGGCTTCTTCCGCAAGTGAAGGCGAAACGTGAATGCATTTTTAAATTTTAATTTTTTTAACGCGTGAAAATAGTAGAACTTTTTATAAATTTTATCTTTTTAGCATTTCTTATCCACGCGAAAGCCTAAAGATTACTCTTATAGACATTTTCGCACCTATCAACTTTCTGCAATAATACATTACAAAACGTCCAACCTCATCCCCAACTGAACTCTCATCATCTGACCTATATCCGCTTACTCTCTTTTGCCGAGCCACCGGTGCGCGTACACGGAAAATCGGCGCAACACAAGGAAAAAACTTTTAAACACGGGGTTTTTAAACAGTTAAGAATTTCATATTCAAAAAATTGAATTTAGGGTTCATTTTCCCTTTAGTTAGAGCCTGGTAACGTTCACAACCCCTTTGACAAAAGAAGAAACTTAAGAATTTTTAAACATTTTACTTACCTGTGTTTCCCATCCAAAAATATTTGAATAAAAACAAAACCAGCCTTGGCTAATATAAATTCTTCCTTGTAGTAAAATTTCGCGGCTTAATGCACAAGAAAAGTCTGAAACGAAGAGAAAACCTGGCAGTTAGACACTAGTCGATTAAAAAGCACAACCTCTCGATCTCTCTACAACAAACGGTTTTTTAAACTTCACTATCCAACCTTTAGTTGCACATGACTTTGGTTTTAGAAATTAAGCCATCAATTCAAAAACATGCTGTGTCACGCATAGAGAACAGCTTCCTGAAAAGGCGAGGCGCGATCGAGTTTGTGATTTGCACCCTAAATTAATATAACCTAGGAAGCTATTTAAAAGTAGAATTTCAACAAGATGCAAACCTACATGCATGGGCGGCAGAAGCCGAAAGATTATTGGGGGAGGGGGCACAGTGGAAATCGTAAGAGTTCGTTATAAAATTTTAAAAATCTGCCGATGATCTGACCGGGGCTTGGAACTCGCGACCCTAAGATTACGAGTCAAACACGTTACCACTTGGCCACTGCGCCGCCGACAAAAAAAATGTTAAAAAAGTGTCAACTCACCGTTTATTGGAAACTGATCGGGTGGCGTGTTCTTGAAAAGGCGATGGAATTCCTCATAAGGTGTCCGGGGCGAAAGGAGAACCTGGAAAGTAAGTGTTGTTCAGTTAACTAGAGCTCTGAGCTCATTGAAAAGTGATTAACTTCCAAGTTAACTTTGTTATTTAAAAAAAACTTGAAAGGGGGGTTGGGTGGGCCACACGTTGGGTGGCTCAGTTATATATTTCTGGGTAGCCCAAATATAATTCTTCATTGCATGTCTATAAACAAAGTTTGAATATTTTTTTTATATTTGTAGTACAGTGAAAACCAACGTGTAAGAACCTATGGAAATATTTAAAAAATCTTCATGCTGACAGAAATTTGCCATTCAAACACCCAAAAATGTAAGAAATTAAGCCGGGCAAATTTAAACAGAAATTTGCCAATTAAACACCCCAAAATGTAAGAAATTAAGCCAAGCAAATTTAAACAGCTTCTTATATGTGGGGTTGCATTAATTACTTTTTCTTGTAGATTGCAAAACTCCTATTACCTCTAAATCACACAAATGTTTACATAAACTGTAATTATAATTACAAAAAAAAAACTAAATGCAAATGTAAATTTTAAGTATTTTATTCTTTTTTAGTAACAAATAGGTTTTTTGGACGAAGAATTTCGACCTATTGTCATGGCCTGTGTAAGAGTGATGTCAACCACCTCATTTCAGGCAGGCGTTCCTGGGCAGATAGCAAGAATCGGATTTACGTCGGATTATCGTCGGTTACGAGTGATTTCACAAGTTACTCCTTATATTCAATAGAACGAGATAACTAGATGATATAGTGAAATAAAGTAATTTTAACTAATGTAAAATATCAATGGCGTCAATATTTTGTCAACAAAGCGAAGAGAAACAATCCACGAAAAAAAAACCGATCAATGACCGGAACTGTTCTCGTGTGAACTACAAAAGAGTGCTGCCAAGTGCTGCTTTAGATGTGCACGAACCGGTTATAAGAGAACTTATTGAAGAGAATGATACTCCGAGCATTCTACTATCAAAAGATATTCCTAGTTTTAATCGATAAAGAAAATTACAGCCACTTCATTCTGAGTCCCATGCAGTCCTCGACTGCCTATTTTTAATCAATGTAACTACTATAATTCATCAGGCACCAAGCAACCTCGCTCCCAGGGCCTTCCCCTATGTTGTGGGTTCGGACGGGAAAAGGCCTGGGAACGAAGTTGGTCGCGATTAGTTGGTCGTTAGTTGATTTGACTACATTAAAGTATCTTTGTATCTATATATCCATATATGTGTATATGTCTACCCTGGCAGCTTGAGGCCCCGTTCGACGATGCGCGTGTTAGAGCCATAGTACACAACTTGACACAAGCAAGAGTACTTTTTAAGTGCTCTAGCGTGTGTCAAAAAGTTTACAATGGCTTCAATATATAGAGCGGCGACCGCCTTAAACATAGAAACTATAATTATACGTTCTTTTAGCCGAATGAGCAGGTCATTTTGCAGGTAGTTCTTTCAATAAAAAAAATTGTTCATGAATTGGAAGAGCTAGGGTGCTATCAAGGCCTTGAGTTAGGGTCTTGGTTCAATTACCTTAGGGAACCTTAACACAGAACAAAGTTATGCTTAGAACACCGTGCGTGGAGCCCACGAATCGTGTACAAACTGCAAACACATCGCGTGCGGGATCCCACAACGCGCCACGGTCTCTGTTCACGCAATTAACAGCGCAAAAACGACAAATAACATAAAAAAACGAAGCCACAGACTTAAAAAAGAACATATGACAAAAGTTGAACACTTCTGAACAGAAAACACTATACAGAAAAATAAATTTTTCCACCAATTTTCACAGCTGAACCTGAAGTTAAAGTAGAAGCACTTGAAAAGAACAAAACTAAATTCAAACTCGAAAAGAAAATGTTTACATAATGTTAAAAAGTTTACAATGGCTTCAAAATGTAGAGCGGCGACCGTCTTAAACATAGAAACTACAATTATACGTTCTTTTAGCCGAATGAGCGGGTCATTTTGCAGGTAGTTCTTTCAATAAAAAAAATTGTTCATGAACTGGAAGAGCTAAGGTGCTATCTAGGCCTTGAGTTAGAGTCTTGGTTCAGTTACCTTAGGGAACCTTAACACAGAACGAAGTTATACATGCTTAGAACACCGTGCGTGGAGCCCAAGAAGCGTGTACTAACTGCAAACACATCGCGTGCGGGATCCCACAACGCGCCACTGTCTTTGTTCACGCAATTAACAGCGCAAAAACGACAAATAACAACAAAAAAAACGAAGCCACAGATTTTAAAAATAACATATGACAAAAGTTGAACACTTCTGAACAGAAAACACTATACAGAAAAATAAATTTTTCCACCAGTTTTCACAGCTGAACCTGAAGTTAAAGTAGAAGCACTTGAAAAGAACAAACCTAAATTCAAACTCGAAAAGAAAATGTTTACATAATGTTAATAGTTTGACAACAGGGTTCATTTGTGCACCGGGCCCAGTTATTCAAAGGCCGCTATTTAGCATTAACCCAGCTAGGGTTAAATTCTTAATTATGTTCTGTTTCTAAACTTACAGAGAATTATTTAAACTGTAATTTTGGAACCGCAAACCTTTCTTCGTAAAGAAATTAGTTACTGCTCGAATATTGGTTTACCCTGCAGGGTTATAGTTAGCCAGCCTTTGAACAATGCAGTTCGGAAAAATACCTAACTGTCTCGTTTTATGTGAAAAACTTTCCGACCGATCGGACGAAACCTGCATGTTAGTGATTACATTACATTACTTGTAGTCGTATTTTATAGTTTTGCTTGGAGTTGGCAAAACGAGTCTGATAAAACATAATACTCTACTGTGTGGGAAAAAAAGAGACTGCGTTCTTAGAATTAAAAGTAAGATCAGGTCAGAACTGAAACAATTGTAACAAGGAAAGTTTAATTATAACCCTAAACTTACAATGAATAGGAAACCCCATGTCGATGTACCTGTCAATGAGTTATATATTTTCTTACTTTTGGCAAAATTAAAAAATTTTGCTGGTCGTATGGTAAATATTTGTTTTTGATCAAGCAAGAGACATTTCAGAGAAAACTTATGTTTTACGTGCAAAAAGTTCATCACAACTCGTTAAGGTAAAAAAATCTAGCATTTTCATTATTGCGCGTCTAACGAGAATCCTATTCACTATACTGCATGACTAAGATGTCCGCCGACTTCACGAAAGAAGTAGGTAAAGAAAGTCTGTTCAAACAATTACGACAGCTGCTCAGTCGGAGAAATGCCTAAAACTATCACTTTTGGTGGTCAACTACAGCTGCTGTTGTATTTTTTATTAGTCTATTAAAAAACTACGAAAAAATAAACTCGATCTAAATTCGAAATATCTTTCTTTTAATTTGAATTGTTAGTTAAACATTAAGTGCTTTACTTTCATCATTCAAACGAGAAAACAATATCACGCTTTAAACAAAAGTTTATGAAGTTAACAGTTCAGAACTTAAGGGTGTTTTAAAAAGAAGAATGAATTTCTAAACATGGTAATTTTCGGTTTTATTGCGTCTTGACCGCTTGCTACAGTCGGTTTTAGCGAGTATTACTACGAAAAACGTTAAGATTTTTTCTTGTCTTCATTTTTAACGAAAATTCAATGGACCTCTTCGAGTCATACATCGGTTTTCTGTGCATTCTGTTCTTGTTTCATTGTTTACCATCTTTTCGAGTTTTAATATAGAAAGCTAATTTAATTCAGGATAAATGTTGAATTGGTAGCTGAGAGTCAGTCACTTTGAAAGTTTTGAAAATGGCGCAAAACTGACAATTGAGCGTCGCGCGCAAACCGAAAAGGCGCGAATGCGGAACCATATACGTTTTTACTGTGCCTATGTGTATTGAGTGACAAAAGGCTGGAATGATATTTATTTGGTGTTTGATTCCGTCCTCGAAATTGTAATAGTTATTACACCACTCGGTGGTACATGTAGTGTTAATTTTACTAGTATTTTAGTACCCCGTGGGTCATATTAATAAAATAGCCTGTGAGCTATGTAATGAAGCTTGTCAAAGTTTTGGAAGAGTAAAGTTATATACATGCATAAATAATAACTTCAGCAGTGAGAAGTAATTGTATTCAAGAAGTACTTAAGATCTTCTTCGCGGATTTTCCCTAGTTACCAAAGCGGAATGATAAAATATTAAAATCTTATTCTGGTTGACAAAAAAGATAGAAGTATTCGGATGTCAAACTAAAATTAGAACATGCAATACAAGCGTTTGGATATAATTTTAACAAACACATGATTTAAAAAATAAAAATGTCTTATGGTAATTCTTTTGCAAAATAAATGAAATATTTGTTAGTAAATGAGCGATGGCTGGCTGAGAGAGACACATGTTTTGAAAACTCACTTCATTCGTGTCGATTTAAGGCCGGCTCATCCATTACTAAGTAAAAACCTTCCTATTGTTTTTGTGTACGCATTCAACATCACTTTGGTTTGACCGCAATATTGAGCAGAAAATGTGTAAGTTTAACACTAATCTTTGGATTAAATCTCAGTCTTCTCGCACCTTTTAACATACATAAATTGCAAAACCAGTTATTTAGGCGGCTTTTGGTGGTCTGGACAATTTTTCCGCAGACTCTGTCTTCTTCCCTTCTTCTTAAGGTTTTGACCATGTAAGTGGAGTTCACGTAATCTGGCTCAGACCGAAAACAATATACAAGGAGTCATGTATTTGTTTGTAGTTTCAGTTAAACGAAATGATAAGATTAATATTGAAGTTTATGCCTGTATCACCAGATCAAACTGTATCTCAACTACAGCAGGATTCGGCGACTGAACTGCGCTGGAAATTATACATTTTTTCCACAATCAAATTTCCTGCATACTTTAGATCTATACTCATGCAGACTCAACTTGAGTTTTAAAACAAAGGCTGACATAATTACATCTTTAAGCATAAAGAAAACACCATATTCAGAATGTCAGCATGCAACATATATTTAAACGACAACATTTCAAACTTCGGTGAGAGCCGGCTCTCAGGCCTGTTAGGGTGTAGATGCAAATTCGCTAGTCTTTTGCTAACTCAATTTCTTCCAAAAACTGAAAATGGTTCTAACTGATTAATCTATCAGAAACAGCTATTTGTTCAGTCTCAAAGTTATGGGAATAATATTTTGAGCGCCTTTTGTGCTATCATACCGTTTGGCGAATAGTCATTTTTCAAATAAAAGTGAAAATATATTAGCTCCAAAAGCAACTTGAGAATATAAAGTGAAAGAGGAGTTCAACACTTACAAGTTTCTGCAAAGTTGTCGATGCCCGCCGACGAACACTACCTCTTGAACCTTTATACAGATCATCTTTGGATTTCGAAAACACAACGCTTTTCTTTTTACGGCTCCGCTGGCGAACATGCATCATGCTTTAAAAAGTTTTTGCAGCGAGATAAGAAGAGGCTGTTGAAGAACCATTACTGACAAAATAATTGCGAGTAAGACCCGGCTGCACTACAGACATTGCTTAAGTGACTCCTTCTTTGCAGTTGTGCTACGGAAACAAGAGACCTCAAACCAGCATTACAACGTTGATTGGCTAGATTGGGGAACAGGTGAATTTTATATTTAAGCTGTTATGGACCACAAGAGAATAAATAATAAAGTCCTCGAATGGATTTCGTTGACAAAATATCTGTCTGAGCGACATCACATTTGAAAGAAGTCAACTTTTATGTAAAATCGAGATATTCAGATCTTTACATAAAGCAAAGACTAAAATAATGTTTTATGAGAACTTTAAGAAAGTTCAGTTCTGGTTTATATTTTTAGAACTTAAAACCAAACCCTGCATACGAAAAGCACCTGTGATGTTTTATTGTTTTATCATATTTCAACACCAAGTCGATAGAACAACCTTTTTGTTCACTATATACAGTAGACTTTTTAGTTATCGAAGGCTTGAATCTTAACGAGGAAAATTTAATTCATACAATCGTGTAGTACCGCCAAACCAGCAAACGGCCTAGCTACTTGGGCAAGATGAATATTGGTAAATGCGTTTTCGGACAGACGACAATATCTGTGTTGTAAGACAATAAGTCGAAATACAAGGGTGTTGATATAAGCCTAAATCAATAGTAGAGTAGTATTTTTATATCCAAATGGGAGCGATCTGTAAACCGTTTTGGCGGGTATGAATATACAATTTATAACATATACAGAAGAAGGAATAAACTAATGTCTGTCTTTTTCCAAATTGACAAAGGAAAATAATTTTCAAAGATTTTAATTAATACATTATGGTGTCAAAAAGAGACTGACGAACGAGTTAAAAAATGCAATCTTTGAACTTGATGCCAGCTGCTGCACCATGCTTTTTCGTGAAAAATATTCCAGACAAGCAGAAAGTTAATGATTTCGAGATTGCTGTTGTAAACACAGCCAAAAAATGTAGGCTTGCTCACTCTCTACTCTGAATTAGCAGACAAAGTTATTATATAATTTACAGTTAGTCAAAGCAATCTTCTTTGTGGTTTTAAAACCTTACTTGAAAAATGTCCTCGGTCTTGTGTTTTTTACATGTTTGCTAGTTTGGTTTGTATCTGACACTGTGATACTCGGTTATAGATAGCTTTGGTGGGCAGATGTATAAAGCTTTATAGATTAAATTTCAGACCTCACTGCCATTACTAAAATTGAGCGCGAAAACAATCCTATTCTGTAAAACACGACTTGTCGGTTTTCACTTTCTGTAGAAACTTTCCATACTGACATGTTACAGAAAGTTAGAAATCTAGCATTTTAGTTTTCAAAAGTATGGTAATAGGCCAGTAGCTTTTCGTACCAGTTAATTGTAAAAATGTGACTGACTTAACAAAAATTAAGAAGTTAGTTATGGTCCTATTCTGTTGTTTTGATATAGTGAATTCAAGCTGTATGTTTCAAAGAACTTATAAGTGTTTTGAGAATAAGATCAAAGTTCTGTGAAACCGCTCAGTATTGTTAATTAGTTTGCAGTTTTCATTATTATGCCGACTGTCTTTCTCTTATTTTGGAAACAATCTACTAATTATACAATGCTAATATACAATGATAAGTCCATGATCAACCTATTCTTTAAGAAGCAAAGATCCGAAATTGCTAATAGAATGGAATATAAGTTACCATTGTAAACTTTTCGACGTCCGTTGATTTTCGTTTTAATTTTGCTTTTGCATCTAGCTTACAGTATAAAAACATAAGATTGAGTTTTAAACTCTAAAGAAACACAACAAACCATGTTTTTCATCGTGTTTTAGCTAACTTATATGCTTGTTTAAGGAAAGAGTTAGTTTTTTGCAGATTAATTTAATAGTGAGTCACCGATAAATACGTAAATTATAATTATTCTTTTCTTGGCTCAGACGCGTGGGCGCTAATTAATTGCCATATATAGGATACATGCCAGGCTGTGCATGATGAGACAACAAACATGGGGAATTTCTTAAATTGGCCAAGATAACCAGTAAAAACTGATGTTTGAAGTTTGACAAAAAACTGGTTCTTCTCTCGAAATCTGTCTCGAAATCTTATTTTGGAGATGGAAAAACCAACAGCTTAAAATGGAAAAGAGTGCTGGAAAAAAAGAGGATGCTAAGAAAAACAATTTAAGCGCTCAGCTGCTCCCTTCTGTTTTTACTGTCTTTGTTAAGTATTTGATAAAAGCTGCATTGAGGCAACAAAAATGTCTAAGTCGCAGAAGAGAATCAAACGAATGTCGTAATCAAGCGGAATTGAAAATCTTAATGCGTTACCGGCATAAGCTTCCTAGGAAAAACAAATTCATTCTAGAGCAATAAGAAATTATTTTTGCTATGTAAGAAATTAAGATTTGCATCTTTTTAGAATTTTGTCAACGCGAACAAATAAATCTATGTGGGACGAATTCAAAACAAAACTATAATTAATAAACACATCTAAGCGCTCTCTAGTTTATGCCTGCGTGTAATAACCCGAATTTCAACGGAAATTAATGTCAAACGTAGTGGACACACACATGTATACACACCACCTTTGAAGAGTTGGCGCCATAAAATAACGAAAATAAAGAGCCACAGGGACTTTCCAAAAGCAACAGAGATTTTTCAAAAGCAAATGCAACAATTCAAAAAATAAATGGCTAACAGTGACAAATCTAAATCAGAAGAAAAATGAGAAAAAATGTACGTAGTTTTTAATAGCTTTGGGAAGTATGCAAACAGGCAGTGTGCGCTGGCCCTAAAACAACGATGAGCCCTGCAAAACATTTTTTTTTTCTAACTGACAGTATTTAATAACATATGACAAGATAGATAAATTAAGCGTTAATACTCAAAACCTAAGTCAGAAATAAGCGTTGCTACACTTTTATGTTCCCCAAAAAAACTCTCATTTCCCAAAACGAAACTCGTGTTTAGCTCCATCGGGACATTTGATGGAGGCATGCACTCAATCTCTAAGCTACATTACCATTATGTTATCATAATCATTTAATCGTCTTTATTGTCATATAACAATAACAAATTTAAATAATAATATTAATTTGAATGATGATAACGATAATAATAATAATAATAATAATAATAATAATAATAATAATAATAATGATACTTTTGTGAATGTTTTGCTGTACTGGCTCAGTCATATTTCAAAAATGATTTAACTTTAAAACACACAGTACAATAATATTTGAAGTATTATCATGGTCAACCCTCGACCGGGACGGGCGAATTTTCCAGCCCACTTCCCACGCACATATCACGTCATTTCGGCAATATGTGCGCAGAATATGATGACTGAAACAAAATTCTCCCGGGCCGGCCAGGAAACGAACCGAGGACCTCAAGATTGGGATGCAGAGTTTTTACCACTACGCATGCGCCAACCCCTCCGCTCCGTCTGATATTTCGGTAAGAACTGCTTTTAACTTACTTTTAGGAAACTTGTTGGCCGTTCAGTGGATCTGATGGAAATCTGAAAGGTTGAAAAGAATGGACTCCAATTATTCTGGCAATTAAGAACGCTGATCCGATTAGGATGGCAGATTGATTAATATTCTCATTCAGCTATAATTTTCACTGTTTACATGACCAACTAGAAGGTGTCTGCAAACGAATCGATCGCAAAAGGAACAAGTGTATTTGAAAACTAATAAAAACGTACAAAGCAGGGCCACCGGGAGCAGGGCGGGGGATTGGAGTAACTGCAACCCCCTCCCTCCCTCCCTCCTACGCCAAACGCCTATATAAGAGCATTTCTTCTC